>CM050932.1:14772914-14847914 GCA_027742785.1 Vigna reflexopilosa
TCATGAAGAGAAAAAAATAAGATCCCTTTTTAAAAATGGGCAAATTTTTTGACAATTATTATAATCTTTGTCATAAATATTATTTGATTTATTTAATTGCAATCAAGACCATTTCTTTCCCTATTTTTGTAATTGTCAATTAACTCGCCATTAAGGCAAGATCACAATAAATATTACCATGTGTGTATATAAATACACACTCTGTGATAGAAAAAAATGACGGGAAAAAATAGAGAAGAAGACCTAGAGATAATAGGATTGAAAGAAAGAGTATAGAGAAAAATAGGTTCTCACACCTAAGGGTTCTGTCAACAACAACCACTGAGGAAGCACTACGGAAGTTCCAGAAGCTAAAAAGGTATGTCACCTCTACACTCTTATTTTTCTCTTTTTATTATACTTTGAAGTTTTCTTCCAAAGATACTCTTTTTTTTTACGCACAGATAATGTTTTCTTAAAAATCATAATTTTTTGAATATAAGTACGCATTGTCCTATGGCCAGTTTCTTCCTTTTTTTTTTCACCATTCTTAAAATATAAAAAATACAAAAATATTTAAAACCAAAAAAGGTTATTTTTTGTTAAACTAAATCTTTTTATCAAAATTTCGTGATCCCTGATTTTTGGGTTCACTTTTCAAAAATATAAATCAATCCATTTTTTTCAACAAACTCACAAACCTTTTTCTAGATAAAGAACTATGTGATCCCTGATTGTCCATTAATGGATATACGTAGGACCAAGGTCAATCCTTGTCGGGTTCATAAAATAAAAAATATTTTTTTGTTTCCTAATAATTTATTTTAGTTTAATTTTATTTTTATTTTTGGGGAAAATTAATTATTTTGGAAAACCACATTAATTTTATACATTTAATTAGAGATACTGCCTTTGGGCAGGCGCACTAGGGTGTTAATACTTTCCTTACGCGTAATTGATTCCCGCACCTGAAAATCTGTTTTCGTATATCATACTTTTATTTTAGGGTTTTTCCATAGTTTTTCCATAATAAATTATGGTGGCGACTCCCCAAATACTTTCTTAAAACCGTTTGTTTTTCGGTTCGCCGTCCCATCGCAATCCCGATTGCGACAGTGGTAGTGGTAGTGGTGGTTGTGTAGGTAGTGACAGCGACGACAATGGAGATGGTAGTGGTGGTGGTGACGGCGACAGTGGTGATTGTGGTGGTGGTGGTGGCGGTTTTTGTGGCGGCTGCGACGAGGGCGATGGTGGTGGTAGTGGTGGTGGTGGTGGTGGCGGCGATGGTGGTGGTAGTGGTGGTGGCGGTGGAGGCGGAGGTGGCAATGGTGGTGGTGGTGGTGCGGCGGCGGCGGCAGCGACGGTGGCGGCAACAGTGTTTGCGGGGGTAGTGATAGTGGTGGTTGTGGTGGTGGTGGTGGTGGTAGCGGTGATGGTGGTGGTGGTGGTGATGATGGTGGTTGTGTTTGTGGTAGTGGTGATGGTGGTGGTGGCAGTGGCAGCGGTGGTGACGAGGGTGGTGGTGGTGGCGTTGGTGACGACGGTGGTGGTGACAGTGGTGTTGGAGACGGTGGTGGTGGTGGTGCCAATGGTAGTAGCGGTGGCGGCAGTGGCTGCGGCGATCGGGGTGGTGGTGGTGATAGTGGCGGTGGCGCCGGCAGTGGTGGCGATGGTGGTCGTGGTGGTTATGGCGGTGGTGGTTTTGGTGGTGGTGGCGGTGGCGGCGACGGTGGTGATAGTGGTGGTTCTAGTGGTGGTGGTGGTTGTGGTGGTGATAATGGTGGTTATGGTGGTGGTGCCGGTGGTTGTGGTGGTTGGGGCAGTGATGGTGATGGTGGTGGTGCCGGCGGCGGTTGTGGCAGCGTTGGCGGTGGGGGTAGTTGTGGTGGTCGTGATGGCGGCGGTGGTGGTTGTGGTGGCGGTGGTGGTAGTTGTCGTGGTGGTGTCGGCGGTGGCGACGGTGGCGGTGGTAGTGGTGGTGGTGGTGGTTATGGTGGCGGTGGTGGCAGCGACGGTGGAAGTGGGGGTGGTTGTGGTGTTGGTGGTGGTCGTGGCGGTGATTGTGGCGGTGGTGGTGGTGGTAATGGCGGTGATGGTGGTGGATGTGGTGTTTGTTGTGGTGGAGGTGTGGGTGGTGGCAGCGGCGATGGTAGTGGTGGTGGTGGTGGTGGTGGTGGTGGCGATGTGGTGGTGGTGGTGTTGGTGGTTTTGGTGGTGGCGGCAGTGGCGGTGATGGTGGTGGTGGTGGTGGTGGTGGTGGTGGCCGCGGCGGTTACGACGGGGCGGCGACAGTGGCGATCGTGGTGGTGGTGGTGGTCATAGTGGTGGTTGTGGTGATGGTGGTTGTTTGGGGGCTTTGGCTGCGCTAGGGCGGCGGCGGGGGATGGTGGTGGTGGTGGGGGTAGTGGTGGCGACCGTGGGGGTGGTAGTGGTGGATGCGGCGACGGCGGCGGTGGCAGTGGTGGTGGTGGGGCGGCAGCGGCAATGGTGGTGGCGGTCATGGTGACGATGGTGGTGGTGGTGGTGGTGGTTGTGGTGGTGGTGGTTGTGGTTATGGTGGTGGTGATGGAGGTGGTGGTGGTGGTGGTGGTTATGGTGGTTGTGGTGGGGGTGGTGTTGGTAGTGGTGTTGGTGGTGGTAGTGGTGGTTATGGTTGTTGTGATGGTGGCGACGGAGGCAGTGACGGGGTAGTGGTGGTGTGGTGGTGATGATGGTGGTAGTGGTGATTGTGGATGTTGTAGTTGTTGTGGTGAGGGTGGCGCGGCGGTGGCGACGACGGTTGTGGTGTTGGTGGTTGTGTTGTTAGTGGTGGCAGCGACGATGGTAATGGTGGTGATGGTTGTGGTGTTGGTGGTTTTCGTGGTGGCAGTGGTGAGGGAGATGGTGGTGGTTGTGGTGGTGGTGGCGACGATGGTGGTGGAGATGGTGTTGGTGGTGGTGGGGGGGGGTGGGTGGTGGTGGTGACGGCGGCGACGGTGGTGGTTGTTGTGGTTGTGGTGGTGGTCGTAGCGATGGTGGTGGCGGCGGCAGTGGTAGTGGTCGTGGTGGTTGTAGCGGTGGCGGCGGCGGTGCTGGTGGTGGTGATGGTGGTGGTGGCGACGGTGGTGGTGGTGGTGGTTATCGTGGTTATTGTGGTGGTGGTGGTTGTGGTGGTCGTGTTATTGTTTTTGTTGTGGTGATGGTCGTAGCGGTGGTGGCGGTGGCGGCGGTGGTATTGGTGGTGGTAGATGTGGTGTGGTGGTGGTAGATGTGGTGTGGTGGTGGTTGTGGCGATGGCGGCAACGACGGTGGTGGTGGTGATGGTTATGGTGGTTGTAGTGGTGGTTGTGGTTGTGGTTGTGGTGTGGTTGAAAAGATTGATTACTTGACTAGCAAGCTAGCTAAGTTTACTCAAGCAAGTGAAAATTTTGATGCTGTATTAAATTCCTCTAGCAAAACCAATAATAGGCAAGGAATTGGATATAAAGGGTACTGTAACAGAACCAATGCTAGAAAGCTTAATGAATTAAGAAAACCTGCTAGAAATGCATGTTTTTACTGCAGATGTGTTGGTCATACTATTAGAAATTGTTATTATAGACATGTTGCTGTTCCTCAAGGATTATGTGTATGGATACCAAAGGAACATGTGAGAAGGACTGACAATCAAGGACACAAAGTTAAATGGGTACCGGCAACCAAAACTTAAATGTTTTGCAGGTTATGCAGCTGATACAGAACTGTTCTCAAGGATAAATCAACTATGGAACATTTCAAAAACCTTGAGTGTCTACAACTGGTAAATCTGTATCTACCTACTGCATCATGCATATATTAATTGAATGTTGTTGTATGATTGTTTGCATTGTGTGCTTAATTGTTAGATTGATTGAATCTGTATGAAATAATTCTAGAAGTCACAGTCGACTCCAAGAAATAATACATTCGATTATGTCCTCTGTTTCTTATAGTTCTGAAATAGAAAAGTTTGTTTTGACCATTCAAACATTAAATGAGGCGCACATATTTCCCTCCTTATTTGGGACACACTCTTATTCTAAACTAGTTCTGTCTTGTCATCTTTCCAAAACTTCTAAAAATCTCTGTAAGAAAATTCAAGAATCATCTTGTCATGGGTTCTTCGAGCAAGTCTGTGAATGAGGACTATAGGTCAACAACCAATATGGGAGAATTCTGCACATCAAACTTGTTCAGAAACAAAGAAGAAAGACTAAGGTTCACAAATGGGTCTGTAAAGGCGGTAGTTTCTCCTATGAACATTGTTAACACTCTGGCAAGTGTACCAGATCGTTTCAAGTAATATAATTGGTAACCCAATATCGTTCTTCCCAAAGGACTCGTAGGCCTTATCTTTCGTGCAAATTGAAATCGTAAGACTTGTAAAGAAAAATTAATTGGTTTTGATGCAAAAAACAAAAAGTAAACATGCAAATGCGATTAATTCAATTGACAAGAAAAAGACTATGGATGAATGGAGTTGTTGGGGTTTACAATTTCATCTTATCTGCTCTCTCTTATCTACTCCTCTTATTTAATTCGCTTTGTTATCTAATTATCATGCAAACTTTCTTAGCCTACCCTTAACTCGATCCCTTGGCGAAAAGAGCCTATTAATAATTACTGGCTTGCTATCCCTAGCCTCCCCTAGTAATTAATAATGCATTATAAACGGAAGCGAAAACAATTGATCGTCCTACCCCCTATCCCTAGGTGGTATTGCTTAATCAAGGAATTTCCCCCAGTTCATGACAGTATTGTACGTTTCCGTATCAATAAAGACAAACAACAATTATCGAATGAGTTAAACAATAAAAGCATTAAGCGTAGGTGAGAAACCCAATAATTGATAATCAAAGCATACGACAAGCATATAAATAAATAAGAGTTTCAATAAAAGAGAGTTTCAAAAGATTACATTGTTCCCCAACAACAAAAGGGTTTAGTTCACCATTGTCATGGTGAAACTAGATGAATAATGATGGAAGAATGGATAAACAAACCCTAGATTGGATAAAAAGGAGCCTAAGCATCCAAGAGATCTTCTCCAAGGAGTGAAAATTAGGTCTGGCCGCCCCCTTATGTCAAAAGAATGCATCTAAATTCGCACTAGGGCTATTTATAACTGAGGAGCGTCACATAATTTAGGCCCAAGCCCAGCAGACAACCGCCCGGTGTCACACTTTGGCTCTTGGCGGTTTCCCCTTTATCGCGCCACTGCCCGACGATGAGTTGTACCGCCCGATGGTTTGCCTCGTACCGCAAAATCGCCTGGCTGCTCCTCACTTTTGGTCACCCAGCGTTGGATTTTTGGCGTTGGGCGGTTCCTAGACTCTTCTTTTCTTCATGTTTCTTCTTCTTTATTGAGTCTAAGACCTTCCATCTTTGATCCATTTTTCATATTCATCAAAAACGCTGCAAAACAATGCAAAACAAGCATAATACCTCTAGAAACATCTTTTGACTCTCAACTAACTCAACTTATGTGTTTTGCTTGATTCTAAGCTCATTCTAAGCCTTAAAGGTTGTATTTTACCCTCAAATGAAGCATGAAAATAACTGTTTTTCAACTGTTATCAAACATCAACCTTGAAATGTTCAAGGGTGAAGGATTTGTATTTCCGTTCTGGCTTGAATCACAAGGGCTATTTGATTTCTTACAGTTGAAAGGAGCATGGTACCCCGATCTGGTCAAAGTGTTCTATCACAATTTATGGGTACAAGATGGAGACATCTTCTCTACAGTAAAAGGGGTAAACATTCACTTTGATGATACACTGTGGAATGTTCTGACAAACTTACCATCTGCTGGCACATTTTTAAATTTACCCACATCGGAAGTAAATTCCTTGTTGAACAAGAAAGATGTATATCTTGAGTGGTTAAGATTTCCAGGAGTATATACCATTGAAAGAATATTTTCTCATGAAGGACTACTAAAGGAAGATAAAATTCTTGCCCACATCTTGGCCAAAATCATTCTACCCGGAAGAATCAAGAAGGATCAAATGACCACAGAAGACATTTTCGTACTCCATGCTATCAAGAACAGTATCTCCACAAATTGGATACAGGTGATTAAAGATCACATGGAGTACTGTGCTTTGAAAAGATCTTTGTTCCTACCATATGCCTGCCTGATAAGCAAAGCATTGATACTTCTTGGGGTTGATGTAAAAGATGAACAAAAATGCATCTGGGGAACTTCAAATTCATTTGACAAAGACTCCCTCATGTGTCTTAGACTAGTAAAGACAATAAAAGGTTGGAAATTCATGGGTGAACATTTAATGGAAGATCTAGAAGAGAAGAAAGAGATAGTGACAGCTGGTGGATCACAATTCTTCCCAGAAAACATGTGTGACAAACTAGAAAACATGCACAAGAATAATCTGAAACTACTGTCTGAAGAATCAAATGATGAAGACTCTTTTGAAACCTTTTAATGCTTAAACTCCAGTGTGTCTTTCCATGACCAGTGTCCCCATATCTTTGTCTAGCATAGTTTTCATTTTGAATAATGGCATATAAGGCTATTCTTTTGTTGCTTTTAATATTTTGATTGTATTTCCTTGCTATCCTTATCAATGAAATATTTCTTCTATCAAGGAAATAATATTAGAAGTTTAAATCAATCCATATACTTAACCATTCACTTAAACTGTCAAATAAAATCTTATACTCTGTTTGATTGATTCGACTGTGTTTTGGATGAAGTCAACTGTGCTATAACTGTCATGCATCTTTATACATTGACTTCTGTTATGATTTGTTTCTATTCTTGCATAACCATTATACTTGATCTGGAAAAGGTTTTTGAAAGGTTTTGCAGGAAGAACATTGCTTTGGATATATAAATTTGGAAAAGCAATGCATTCGACTGATGAGTTAAAGCATTCGACTGCGTCTAAACTGGGTTAAAAATTCCTATTTTGGAATTTTCTTCTATCCTTACTTTAATCATTAGTATTATGATATTATCTCTGTTCTTTACATGATTTGATATCTAAATTGAGATAATATTGTGAGATTGTTGATATTTGTGTCATTGCATATATATGTGATTGAATTGTGTACCAATGATACAAATCTGTGCTTAAACTGGTAATTGATTTGTGATATTCTGCATTGTGCATACAAACTGTTTTTGAAGTTCATGCATAATGACAGGGGGAGTATCACTTCTTTACACAATGTTTCATCACACACCTACATTTCAGGGGGAGTTTACATATGTTTTTGTGATGAACTTGTGATATTGAGAGCATCCTTATCATTTTGAAACTGCATATTTGTTTGATGCTTCTCTGGTTTTCAAAACTGCATAAATATCTAAGCATTCCTTTTTTGTTAATGCACAAAGGGGGAGAATTGTCGTATCATACTTTATCTGCTTCATGATATTTTTGCTGTATATGCAGAGTAAATGAATTATCTGTATTGATTGTGTTATCTATTTTTACTCTGTCATATGTGGAACTGTGCAAACATGGTTGAGTTATTAATCATGGTTGTGCATCATCAAAAAAGGGGGAGATTGTTGAGATTGTTGACAACACAAACTCTATATCAAACTGGATTTTGATGATGACAACACACTGCTTAATAACAGTACATAAGTTCCAATGTTACATGTTCAGCTGATATACTATACTGTTTTGAACAATGCTTTTGTTGAACATGTTTTGTTGATTTGCATGTATGTTCCTTTGATTGATTATGTCTTACATGTGTGGAACATGCTTGTATTGAAATGTGTGATAAAATGATTTTGATTACTTCTACACATTTATGAAGAAAACCTCACAAGCACTTTTATGAACTTATATTTCCTTTCTTCCATTTAGTTCATCTAGTTTCACCATGATTATGGTGAACTAAACCCTTAGTTGTTGGGGGACAATGTAATCTTTTGAAACTCTCATATATTGAAATTCTTTTTTACTTTATATGCTTGCATATGCTTGATTTATCAATTGTTGGGTTCTTTATCTTTGCTTAATGCTTCTACAGTTTAACTCATTCGGTAGATGTTGTTTGTCTTTATTGATATGGGGACGTACGATAATGTCATGAACTAGGGAGAATTCCTTGATTATGTTAATACCGCCTAGGGATAAGGGTAGGACGATCAATTGTATTTTGCTTCCGCTCATTATGCATTATTAGTTACTAGGGGAGGCTAGGGATAGCAAGCCGATAATTAGTATCCACTGAAGGGATGCTAAATTTTTATGTATCCACTGAAGGGTACAGGAAGGTACACCTACTGATGGGTGTTGGTAAGATTCGCACTTACTGATGAATGCTAAGGAGGTTTGGGTCAGGCTCGTGACGTTAAACATGCTCTATTGGGAGGCAACCCAGGTTTCTTTTTCTTTTGTACTTTGAATTTGTAGAATAGGTTGAACTTTTATTTTGTGTCTATGCTTGGCTTGTACAATGGTTCTGATGGTAGTATTAAAAATGCATGACAAGTATTTGATAATGATTGAATGTGGTTGACTGAGAATGTATGTGTGTTGATATCTAGTTAAATGATTCACTAATTATATGAATAGATGTATAGTGGTTCATGATTGTGATTGTGATGCTAAGCAGGATAAATGAATGATGTGTGAGTAGCATGTGTGTGAGGTTTTGAGCTCCAGAGTTCTTATTGATATATGTATTGTTCACAGGGAATCATGAATGATATTGCCTGAGTCTTGATAATTGATTGATATGCATTCTTATGTTATATGACCAAGGCCATGTTTGGAAGCCCTTATCTAGCAAAAATTTCACCCAAGAAGTTTAAAATTTTATACCCTTTTTGAACCTTGGCCTTAAATAGGATGAGAACCCTTGATTTGAAATTATTTATCTTGAGTAAGGTTGAGAATAATTTTATGTGATGAAAAGGTTCAAGTTTGGGGTTGTATGGGGAAAATTGAAAGGCAAAAGAAGAGCATTGAGTTCAAGTATTGAAAAGAAAAATGCATGAGTAAAGAAGAAAAGGAAAAAGTAAAAACATTAAAAAGGAACTCAATGCAAAATTGATAAAAAGGGAAGAAGTTGGGAAAAAGGAGTTTGGTGATAGAGAAAGTTTAAACTTGAACCTTTTCAATGATGAAATAGCTCTCTTAACTCAAGGATTTTGCAATCTAGAAAAACCAAATTTTCTTGATAGCCTAGCCTCATTATAAGCCTTGGAAAAGTCCTTGTGATGGTATTTGCATGTAAGGATTTTTTTTTGTTTTAGATAAATGGCAATATTGTTTTATATGACATGTGAATAATAAAGAGTGGAGTGATTCCTTAAACACTTGAATGATTGAGTGAAACACTTGCTTGGTAAGAATTGTTGAAATCCATGGTTACATCTATGCTTAGTGGATTGATCATTCATGAATAAAACATCTATTGGGAAATATTGAAGTAGGTGAACTAGATTGGATTGAAAGAATGCTTGCATTTTGGTAGGATTCCACTGAAAATCTGAATTAACTTGTCAGGAAGAAAAGGGTTTTGAAAAGTGTAGAACTACTTGATGAAAAATTGGAAGGCCAAGTCTTGTTTTGATTTGCTTGAGGAAAAGCAAAGTTTTAAGTTTGGGGTTGTGATAACGGTCTCAAAATCGTTATTTTCATGCATAAATTTGATATCAAAACACATCCTTTGTAGCTTAAAATGAGTTAGAATCAAATAAAACTCTTAAGTTGTGTTACATAAGAGTCAAAAGTTGTTTTTGAAGATATTATGCTTGTTTTGCATTGTTTTGCAGGGTTTTTGATGAAAATTGAAGATGGCAATGACGTAGGAAGGTCATAGACTCAAGAATGAAGAAGAAAAAGGAAGAAAAGAAGAGTCTGTGAACCGTTCAGTGGTAAAATCCACCGTTGAGCATCCTAGTGCAAGCAAAAGTTACTGTCTGGTGCCCAGGCGGTGACGTTGAGCGTCCAGAGTGACAAGAGGCAAACCGCTCAACGGTCAGTTTAGGCGCCTGGGCGGTGGTGTGTGTTGAGGCAAACCGCTGAGCGGCCAATTTAGGAGCCTGAGCAGTTGTCTGTTTTTGTATTTTGGATTCTGAGATCTTTCTGTTATCTTTTTGGCTTATATATAGCCTTAGTGCGAATCCAAATGTAATTCTTTTGGCAGAGAACAAAGTCCACAACAACTTTACACCTTTAGGAGGAGATTTCTTGGATGCTTAGGCTCCACTTTATCAATTCTAGGGTTTGCTTTGTCCATTCTTCCATTTAGTTCATCTAGTTTCACCATGATTATGGTGAACTAAACCCTTAGTTATTGAGGGACAATGTAATCTTTTGAAACCCTCATATATTGAAATTCTTGTTTACTTTATATGCTTGTATATTCTTGATTTATCAATTGTTGGGTTCTTTACCTTTGCTTAATGCTTCTACAGTTTAACTTATTCGGTAGATGTTGTTTGCCTCTATTGATACGGGGACGTACGATAATGTCATGAACTGGGGATAATTCCTTGATTATGTTAATACTGCCTAGGGATAGGGGTAGGACGATCAATTGTATTTTGCTTCTGCTCATTATGCATTATTAGTTACTAGGGGAGGCTAGGGATAGCAAGCCGGTAATTAGTAATAGGCTCTTTTCACCAAGGGATTGGGTTAAGGGTAGACCAAGAAAGTTTGCATGGCAATATAATAAATAAGCAAAGTAAATAAGAAAAGTAGATATATGAGGGTGGATAAGAGGAAATTGTAAACCCCAACAACCTCATTCATTCATAGTTTCTCTTAGTCAATTGAATTCTTGCATTTGCATATTTATTTTTGTTTTGCATTTAAACCATTCAAAGTATTTTCTTTTACTCAAGTCTTAAACAATTTGTTTACACGAAAGATAAGGCCTTAAGAGTCCTTTGGGAAGAATGATATCGGGATTACCAATTATTATTACTTGATACGATCTGGTACACTTGCCAGGGGTTTAACACAAGTCTATATGGGGAGAATTGTTGTATCATACTTTATCTGCATCATGATATTTTTGTTGTATATGCAGAGTAAATGAATTATTTGTATTGATTGTGTTATCTGTTTTTACTCTGTCATATGTGGAACTGTACAAACATGGTTGAGTTATTAATCATCGTTGTGCATCATCAAAAACGGGGGGAGATTGCTGAGATTGTTGACAACACAAACTCTATATCAAACTGGTTTTTGAAGATGACAACACACTACTTAATAACAGTACATAAGTGCCAGTGTTACATGTTCAGCTGATATACTATATTGTTTTGAACAATGCTTTTGTTGAACATGTTTTATTGATTTGCATGTATGTTCCTTTGATTGATTATGTGTTACATGTGTGGAACATGCTTGTATTGAAATATGTGATAAAATGATTTTGATTACTTCTGCACATTTCTGAAGAAAAACTCACAAGCACTTTTATGAACTTATATTTGTTGTGACATAGATCTGGTTCAGTCGAATACACTTTACTTAGCCAAATTTTCACCCAAAGTGATTAAAATGCTATACCCTTTTTGAACCTTGGCCTTAAACATGATGAAAACCCTTGATTTGAAATTATTGACCTTGATTTGGGTTGAGAATAATTGTATGTACTAAAAAGGTTCAAGTTTGGGGTTGTTGGGAAAATTTGAATGGCAAAAAAGGTATTGAGCTCAAGTGTGAAAAAGGAAAATGCATGAGAAAATAAAAATAAGAAAATAAAAAGCATGAAAGATGGGCTCCATGTAAAAATAAAAGGAAAGGGAAAAGGTTGGGAATGAGTGAGATTAGTTAAAGAAAGAGAGTTTGTGCTTGAACTTTAAATGTTAAATTAGCTCTCTTGACTCAAGGATTTTGTGGTCTAGTAAAACCAATTTTTCTTGTTAACCTAGCCTCATTATAAGCCTTGGAAAAGTCCTTGTGATGGCATTAACATGTAAGAATGTTGATTGTATTAGATGAAGGGCAATTTTGTTTCATGTGACATGTGAATAGTAGAGAGTGGAGTGACTTCTTAAACACTTGAGTGATTGAGTGAAACACTTGCTTGGTGAGAATTGTTGAATTCGATGATTACATCTATGCTTAGTTGATTGATCATTCATAAATAAAACATCTGTTGGGAAATATGTGATCATGTGAACTGAGTTGAATAGAAAGCATGTATACATTTTGACTAGATTCCACTGAAAATCTGAAATTGAGTAGTTCTTGTCATAAGGAAATAACTTTTGGGATTGTTGAACTATTTGATGAAAAAGTGGAAAGCCAATTTTGTTTTGTTTGCTTGAGGACAAGCAAAGTTCTAAGTTTGGGGTTGTGATAACGGTCTGAAAACCGTTATTTTCATGCTTAAATTGATATCAAAATACACCTTTTATGGCTTAGAATGAGCTTAGAATCAAGTAAAACACTTAAGTTGAGTCATTTGAGAGTCAAAAGCTGTTTATAGAGATATTATGCTTGTTTTGCATTGTTTTGTAGGGTTTTGATGAGAATTAAGGATGGAATTGAAGAAGGAAGGTCTTAGACTCAAGAAAGAAGAAGAAAAATGAAGAAAAGAAGAGTCTAGGGAAAGCTGAGCGCCATTATTCGAGGGAAAGCTGCTGTTTGGCGCCCAGGCAGTGACGCTGAGCGTCCAGAGCGATTAGAGACAAACCGCTGAGCGGTGAAACTGACCGCTGAGCGGTGGCGCGACTTGAGGGAAACCGCTGAGCGGTAAAATTAGACGCTGAGTGTTTGTCTGCTGGGCTTGGGCTTAAATTCTATTACTTTTATGCCCTATATATAGCCCCAGTACGATTCAAATATTATTCTTTTGGCCGAAGAAGACGTCCAGAGCTATTTTACACTCCTTGGAGAAGATTTCTTGGATGCTTAGGCTCCATTTTATCCAATCTAGGGTTTGCCTTTCCATTCTTTCATTGTATTTCATCTACTTTCACCATGTCAATGGTGAACTAAACCCTTTGTTGTTGGGGAAAAATGTAATCTTTTGAAACTCTCTTATATTAAAATTCTTGTTTTATTCATATGGTTGCATATGCTGCTATTATCAATTGTTGGGTTCTTTATCTATGCTCTATGCTATCATCATTTAACTCATTTTATAAATAGATGTTTGCCTTTGTCGATACGGGGACGTACGGGGAAGTCATGAACTGATAGGGAATTCCTTGATTAACAAATACCACCTAGGGATAGGGGGTAGGATGATCAATTGTATTTTGCTTCTGTGGTACTTGCACTGCTAGTTACTAGGGGAGACTAGGGATAGTAAGCCAGTAACTAGAACTAGGCTCTTCTCGCCGAGGGATCGGGTTTAGGGTAGACTTAGAAAGTTTGCATAACAATTAGATAATAAAGGAAATTTAATAAGAAGAGTAGATATAAGAGAGTGGATAAGATGAAATTGTAAACCCCAACAACTCCATTCATCCATACCTTTTTCTTGCCAATTGAATCAATTGCATTTGCATGTTTACTTTTTGTTTTTGCATTAAACCACAAGTAAATTTTCTCTACAAGTCTTACAATATTGATTTACACGAAAGATAAGGCCTAAGAGTCCTTTGGGAGAACGATATTGGGTTTTACCAATTATATTACTTGATAACGATCTGGTACACTTGCCAGGGGTTTAACACAGCTCGAAAATGACATTTGAGAAGTTTGCACAGTGTTAATCAGGCGGATGTAGCGAGGAAGTCAATGCCCGCGATTATGTTTTCAGATGAAGAATTTCACGCCCCGGACCTTGATCAAGATGATCCCATGGTTATTACTGCAATGATTGCTCGATATAAGGTGGGGAAGGTGTTGATCGACCAAGGAAGCTCGGTTAATATACTGTACTGGAAGACCTTCCAATAGATGGAGATATCGGAGGACGCTATTATGCCCTCCCATGAGCAGATTGTGGGGTTCGCGGGTGAAAGGGTGGATACAAAGGGATATGTGGATTTGAGGGTAAGTCTGGGGATGGAGAAGAATGCTAAGGAATTGAATGTTAGATTCCTACTGGTGGAAGTAGACACGTCATATAATGTTTCATTTGGTCGATTATGCTTGAACACTTTCGGGGCTATAGTTTCCACCCCTTACTTAACGTTGAAGTATCCCTTCGAGGATGGAAGAGTTTGTATTGTTCAGGCATATCAGAAAATGGTCTGAGAATGTTACGCTGCGGGGTTGAAAGTTAAGCCACGACTATCTGAACAATCGGAAGAACGATCGGTGGTTGCTATGACGGAGTTGGACCCCAGGACGAATAAGGAGGATCGAATAGAGCCGATAGGAGAGGTCCAACCATTTGTCTTGGGAAAAAGTGAAGATCGAGTTACCATGATAAGATGAAGCTTAGAAGCCGACCAAGTGCAGGAGATCGGTCGGGTGTTAACTCATAACAAGGATTTGTTTGCGTGGACTGCTACAGACATGCCAGGAATTCACCCGGATGTTATTTCCCATATGTTATCCTCGTTTAAGGATGCGTGACCGGTCTCACAGAAGAAGAGGAGGTTTGGAGCAGAAAAAAGGAAAGCAGTGGATAAGGAGGTGCAGAAGTTGCTGAAGGATGGATTCATAAGGGAAGTATAGTACCCAACCTGGCTGGCCAATGTAGTGATGGTCAAGGAATCCAACGGCAAATGGAGAATGTGCACGGATTTCACTATCTGAACAAGGCATGCCCAAAGGACACATACCATCTTCCCAATATTGATGAATTGGTGGATGGGGTTTCAGGGTATGAAGTTCTTAGTTTTCTGGATGCATATTTAGAGTATAACCAAATCCCTATGTATCGCCCAGATAGTGAGAAGATCACCTTTATAACCGAGCGGTCTACGTATTGCTATGATGTGATGTCGTTTGGTTTAAAGAACCCTGGAGCTACTTATCAGCGACTTATGGATAAGGTTTTCCAACAGCAGATCGGGAGGTGTAAGGAGGTGTACGTGGATGACATGGTGGTGAGGAGCCGAACGGTCGAAGGTCATGTCAAGGATAGGGAAGAAGTGTTCGGGCACGTACGAAAGTATGGAATACGTTTGAACCCGTCGAAATCTACTTTCGGGGTTCAGGCCGGGAAGTTCTTAGGATTCATGTTGACTGCTAGGGGAATAGAAGCTAGCCCGGACAAATGCAAAGCAGTTTTGGAGATGAGGAGTCCCCAGAATTTTCAAGAGATGCAAAGGCTGGTGGGGTGATTGACGTATTTATCCCGATTCATACCCAGACTTGCTGAACGAATAAAACCTATCTTGAAAGTCATGAAGAAAAATTCGCAAGGGAGTTGGAGTGAGCAGTGGGAAAAGGCTTTTGAGGAGGTTAAGGGGATTCTAACCAAACAACCCCTGGCAAGTGTATCAGATCGTATCAAGTAATAATAATTGGTAAACCCAATATCGTTCTTCCCAAAGGACTCTTAAGGCCTCATCTTTCGTGTAAACTAATTGTTTAAGACTTGAGAAAAGAAATTAATTTCAATGGTTTGAATGCAAAACAGAAATAAACATGCAAATGCAGGAATTCAATTGACTTAGAGAAAATATGGATTAATGGAGTTATTGGGGTCTACAATTTCATCTTATCTACCCTCATATATCTACTCTCCTTTTTTACTTTGCTTATTTATCATATTGCCATGCAAACTTTCTTGGTCTACCCTTAACCCAATCCCTTGCTGTAAAGAGCCTATTACTAATTACCGGCTTGCTATCCCTAGCCTCCCCTAGTAATTAATAATACATGATAAACAGAAGCAAAATACAATTGAACGTCCTATCCCTATCCCTAGGCGGTATTAGCATAATAAAGGAATTCTTCCCAGTTCATGACATTATTGTACGTCCCCGTATCAATAAAGACAAACAACATCTACCGAATGAGTTAATCGAAAAAGCATTAAATACAGGTAAAGAACCCAACAATTGATAAATCAAGCATATGTAAGCATATAAAGTAAATACTAATTTGGATATATGAGAGTTTCAAAAGATTACATTGTTCCCCAACAACAAAGGGTTTAGTTCACCATAATCATGGTGAAACTAGATGAAATAAATGGAAGAATGGAAAAGCAAACCCTAGATTTGATAAAGTGGAGCCTAAGCATCCAAGAAATCTCCTCCAAGGTGTGTAGAAATGTTATGGACGTTTCTCTCTACCAAAAGAATTACATTTGGATTCGCACTAGAGCTATATATAAGCCAAAAAGATAACAGAAAGATCTCAAAATCCAAAATATATACACGCCACTGCCCAGGCGCCTAAAATGACCGCTGAGCGGTTTGCCTCTTATCGCTCTGGACGCTCAGCGTCACCGCCTAGGCGCCAGACAGTACTTTTCCTCGAACTAGGACGCTCAGCGGTGGAATTTACCGCTGAGCGGTTCACAGAATCTTCTTTTCTTCCTTTTTCTCCTTCATTCTTGAGTCTATGACCTTCCTACTTCATTACCATCTTCAATTTTCATCAAAAACCCTGCAAAACAAGCATAATATCTCTAGAAAAAACTTTTAACTCTCATGTGACACAACTTAAGAGTTTTACTTGATTCTAAGCTCATTTGAAGCTACAAAGGGTGTGATTTAATATCAAATTTATACATGAAAATAACGGTTTTGAGACCGTTATCAACAACCTGTCATGGGTCGAACAGAGCCCGGACACGATATTAAGGTTTTCTTGGCAGCTACGGAGGAAGCTATTAGCGCGACATTGGTTCAAGAAAAACCTAAGTTTAAATTGATCTATTTTGTCAGTAGGATCTTGAAGGATGATGAAATCCGATTGAATGTCGAACCGACTCTCACTTGGTCGAAGGGCGCATGAATTGCAGTTTCCAAGTTAAGGACGATCAGTTACTGCAATACTTTCATAAGGCAAAGCAGTTAGAGGCACGCTTGAAATCAGTTAAAATAATGCATGTTCCACGAGAAGAGAATACATGGGTGGATATGTTGTCTAAGCTGGCTAGTGGAAAAGAAAAAGGTCACTTGACTTCTGTTATAAGGCAAGTGTTAATGAAGCCAGCGATTGAATGCCTTAAGGTAAGCAGTACGACCGGCCGGGAAGGCTGGAGAGAGTAGATTATATGATTGATCAAGGGGCAAGATGAAGGGGAAAACCTCCAAGCTAGCGAAGCTAAGAAGATCTCTAGGTATTGTATGATCGGGGAAGATCTATACCGAAGAGGTACATTACGCCGCTCATGAAGTGCTTGACGACGGAAGAAGCGGAGTATGTTATGAGAGAGTTGCACGAAGGAGTTTGTGGAAGACATACCGGAGGTCGGGCACTTAAGGCTCGAGTGTTAAGAGCGGGTTTTTTCTGGCCAACATTGGAAAAAGACTGCATAGCTTTTGCGCAAAAATGCTTAGCCTGTCAATGGCATGGAAATGTTTTTCGTGTACCGGCAACCGAGTTGCATAACATTGTGTCTCCTTAGCCGTTTGCCCAATGGGGGATGGATATCGTAGGACCTTTTCCGGTCGGCAAGGCACAGAAGAAATTTATTTTGGTAGCAGTAAATTATTTTACCAAGTGCGTGGAAGTTGAACCGTTGGCTAAAATTTCTGCCGCACAGGTCCAAAAGTTCGTTTCGAGGTTGGTATGCAAGTTCGATCTGCCCAAGATCATTGTTACCGATAATGGTCGACAATTTGTCGACAGGAAATTGATAGCCTTTTATAAAGAATTAGGAGTCCCTCCTGTTACGAGTTCGGTGGCACATCCACAAACGAACGGTCAAACCGAAGCGGCCAATAAGATCATTGTCCACGAGTTGAAGAAGCGGCTTGGACAGGCCAAGGGAGGAT
Source organism: Vigna reflexopilosa (assembly GCA_027742785.1). Taxonomy (NCBI): domain Eukaryota; kingdom Viridiplantae; phylum Streptophyta; class Magnoliopsida; order Fabales; family Fabaceae; genus Vigna; species Vigna reflexopilosa. The sequence goes on from CM050932.1 coordinate 14,790,706, forward strand.
AGGTGGATGAGCTCGAACAAGTGTTATGGGGTTATCGTTGTTCCCCACATGGTTCTACAGGTGAGTCACCCATTAATCTGACTTATGGGAGTGATGCAATGCTACCGGTCGAAGTGGGCGAGCCGACCGTCCGAAGGTTGTTGAGTGATATGGCTATGAATGAGGAACAACTTAGTAGCGACTTGGACGTGCGGGAGGAAAGGAGGAACGTGGCGGATGTAAGGATTGAGGCTCAAAAAAGGTTGGTGGCTAGAAGATATAACACGAAAGTGCGGCCCAGACAATTCATTGAAGGAGACCTGGTGTGGCGCAAAACGGCCGATGCATAAAAGAAGGCTATAGAAGAGAAATTCGCAGCTAATTGGGAGGGCCCGTTTAGAGTACAGGAAGATTTAAGCAATAACGCCTACAGAATGGAATACTTGACTGGCAAAACCATACCGAATACCTGGAACCTCTTTCATTTAAAATTTTATTTCAGCTAAGAGTTGTAATCCTTGTTTATCAAATTGAATAGAATCAGACGTTCTTGCCTCTGTTTTGTGTTTTTTGCAGAGTTTTTGCACGGTTTTCGGGGAGAAGTCAGGAAAATGACTTCGAAAAACCCCGTCCAATGCAGGAAGTGAGGAAAATGACACCTGCCTTAGGATGACCAGGGGAGGTACGCTCGGGGAGAAGTCAGGAAAATGACTTTGGAAAACCCCGCCCAACGCAAGAAGTCAGGAAAATGACACCTGCCTCAGGATGACCGGGGGAGGTACGTTCGGGGGGAAGTTAGGAAAATGACTCCTGCCTTAGGATGATCGGGGGAGGTACGTTCGTGGGGAAATCAAGAAAATGACTTCAGAAAACCCCGCCCAATGTAGGAAGTTAGGAAAATGACTCCTGCCTCAGGATGACCAGGGGAGGTACGCTCGGGAAGAAGTCAGGAAAATGACTTCGGAAAACCCCGCCCAACGCAGGAAATCCGGAAAATGACACCTACCTCAGGATGATCGGGGGAGGTACGTTAGGGGGGAAGTCAGGAAAATGACTCCTTCCTCAAGATGATCGGGGGAGTACGTTCGGGGGGAAGTCAGGAAAATGACTTCAGAAAACCCCGCCCAATGTAGGAAATCAGGAAAATGATTCTTGCCTTAGGATGACCAGGGGAGGTACGCTCGGGGAGAAGTCAGGAAAATGACTTCAGAAAACCCCACCCAACGCAGGAAGTCAGGAAAATGACTTCTGCCTCAGGATGATCGGGAAACGAATGTTAAAAGGTTTTCAAAACGCGTGAAGATTGATCGGGAAACGAATGTTAAAAGGTTTTCAAAACGCGTGAAGATTGTTCGGGAGATGAATGTTAAGAAATTTTCAAAACGGATGAAGAACAATAGTTCTTATTCATGACACGGAGAGTAAAGTACGAATAAAGCGTGACAAATGTTGAAGTCAAAGTAAGAAGCCGGTCGATTCACAAATTTGTCATTCATTGGCAATATTCAGATAGCAGAAACACAATATAGAAAATGTCAATACGATTACAGACCATAATGCATATAATGTGAAAACATTTAAACATAATACTGCTTTGAGCAGTAGCGTCTTCGTTGGTGGACGGATTGTTGGAGATTTCTTCCGTGATGATCGGGATAGCCAAAGGAATATTTTCAGCAGCAATAGTAGGAATCTCTTCATTACTGGTCGGTTCCTAAACTGAAAGATCGACGAGCTAGCAGTCCAAATAAACCTTCATGATGTCAAACCCATCATGTTCAAAGCTGTGTTGGTGCTCATTGCAAACTTCATCTCCTATTGTTGCATTTTCCACTGCCAGGTTGTCCCGATCGGCAATAACCACATCCCTCGCCTTAATTAGTTCTTTGCTTTGAGCAAAATCTTTTTGCAAGTCCAGCTTCAGGGTGTCGACGGACTGTTTTAGTAAGTTGACTTCGTTTTGAGCTTCCGTGAGGGCAGTGGCAGCTTTCACCCGGTCGTCTTCGACAGATTTTCCAATCTCTTCGAGACGGAGGGAAAGTGTGGTGTTTTTTTTTTTGGCCGCCTCAAACTCTTTACTAGCAGCTTCTAATTTGACCACCAATAAAGGCTTAGTGGTCCCAGTGAAGTAATTCATACGCCATGTTTAGGGATTCTCTTGGGGACATATTCTTGAAAGGTTTCTTCTCTTCAAGAGTGAGGTTGTACTGCAAGCGTTCAACAACTTGCACATTCGGATCGAGAGGGCCAGTGAGTAGAGGACCGGTATCTTTTCTTTTCTTAGGAGGAGTTGGAGTTTTCTCATGAGGAAGTTTTCTTTTCGCTTTACCCTTGGTAACGCCCGGGTTGGCGAGTTTCGTATCGGGCGGCAGGGTTTGGTCATCAGCAAGTTTCAAGGTCGGGTTCACGGTGCAAGAGGAGGGAGAATTTGCTGTTATAATCATGGAAGGAGATGATGTACCTTCGCCGGTCTTTCCAAGACTCTTCTTGCGAGCCATCATCCGCAAAAATGATTGATGTTTCTCCTTTCTGCCCAAAAAGTCTGAAATAATAAGACAATTTTAGACAAGTTAATAATGACTAATCAACAAGGGGAAGATAAAGGAAAAACTTACCAAACACTCTAGAGCGTAGAGTGTTTGTTCCAAGTAGATCGATGAGCTTGCGGGATGAAGTCCGACGGGGTAGCTGATAACGGTTGAAAAACCGTTATTTTCACACTTAATTTTGATATCAAATGCACCTTTGTTGACTTAGAAACTTGCTTTGACTCATGATTTTTCTTTAGTTTTGTGAATAAGAGAGTTGAGGACATGTTTTATGAGTTTATCAATAAATTCCCTTAATTTTATAGGTTTTTGGAATGATTTGAAAGAAGAGTTGAAGTATCAAGGGGTTGACCAGTCAACCAGTCAACCAGAAAAGTCAACCAGTCAACCAGAATGTTGAAAAATTAAGGTTTAATCATTTAGATTGTCCTTATTTATGTTGGGTTTTTTCAATTAGGTCCCAGTATTTTAAAACGTCTCAATTTAGTCCCTGTTTTTGCAAAATTGAATCAATTAAGGGCTTGCTGTTAACTTTGATGGACGGCGTTAAAATTGGGTGTGTGTGGCATCCATGGTTGGCTGAGGTGGCAGTGTGTTTTGAGGTGAGTTGACTTTAATACATTTTTTAAAACGTGCACACAAAACGCAATGTTTTATTAACTAAATTCTGCCAAAATCAAAACGTGCATTTTGATTGTAGAACATTTCAGAAGAAAGTTAAGTTTTTTGTGTTTGTGCGAAATTGGGGATTTTGGGAAGATAGGGTTTGTACCGAGCAAAGAAATTGAGTGTTTGGTGCAAAATTTGCTATACGTGGTGATCAAGTACGAATCGTGTAAAGATTTTCGATTGATTTGTCGGTTTGAAATCGGTGAAATCAGGAAGGTTTAGGCAGTGGATCACGTGGTCAACAGTGGGCGAAAGTTCGAGGTCAGGCGTTGAGGTTAATAATTTTTTTATGATGTTGTCTTTTATTGTTTTAATGCGTAGTATATGTTGTTTCGTTTTTGAGTGGAATGTGGTCCCCCATTATTAAAGTGTGTTGCATAGCATAGTATATCTTGTTTCGTTTTTGAGTGCAATGTGGTCCCCTGGATGACATATTAAAGTGTTGTTGCATTGTCTTTTTCACTGGGTTGTGGTTTGCATGTTATTAAATGTTCTTGTCCTCGCTTTTTTTATTGCTTTTTAGGTTAAATATAACTTAGTTTTGTACGACATGGAGGGCAATTTCGAAGTTGTTATCCACCACGGTGGAAAGTTTATAAAAGAAGGGAAACTTAGCTATGAGGGGGAGAGTATAACTTATTCCTTTGACCCTGACATGTGGAGTTATTTCATTGTAGTGAGTGTAGTAAAAGGTCTAGGTTATGATGGGTTTAAGGAGTTGTGGTACTGCGTAGGTGGTGGTTCTGTGTTAGAGAATAGGTTAGAGCTTTTGTTGGATGACAAAGGAGCCATGCATATGATAACCTTAGCTAGGCTTAATGGTGAGGTGCATCTTTTTTTTGAGCACATAGTTTCTCAACCTGAGGTGATACATATGTTAGAATATGTTAATGAGAATACAACTGAGAATGAAAGTCAATGTGAGGTGCCTGCCAATGAAGGTGAGAGAGGTCATCATGTTGTTGAAGATGAAATTCAGTGTGAAGGGAAAGTTACTGATGATGTTAATGATGATGGTAATGAAATTAAGGTACAACAGAGGTACAACAGATTATCCCAGTCTTGTCATCATTGAAACTAAAACTATGTTCGTTACACATAAAACACCAACCAAAATTATCATCAACTTCATCCACTTTTCAACACTAAACACACACTTCTCTAACTTAAGTAAAATTTTCCTATTACTATCCAACTCTTCACAGTTCAGCATACTATGTTTCATTCCTTCACCCTTCAAGCACGCCTCCATTTCCTGTTCCGCAACATCACTGCACCATTTAAAGAAGTTGCAACCCCCATCTTCAACATCAATCTGTAAACACACAAATGTAAAGGTACTCTTATAAACCACGATTCTTGATAGTTTTAGCTAAAATGAATATACCTTATACTTCGAGCATCCCCAAAATTTCTTCCCACGATTCTTGATAGTTTTAGCAGTTCTCAACGCACATCTCTCTCCACAGTGGCAAATGGGTGAACAAAGATTAGGATTCTCCTTCCCCCAAACATTGTAGCTCGACGAACAACAAGAATGGTCCTTCGACATCGTCTTCGAACAACTTCGCATTCAACACCAACCTGCACAAAAACAATTTAGGGTGAGTAAATCATCTTCGTCAACCACCAAGCTTCATAACCTTGACAAGCTCCACCAACACCAACCTCACTCTCGTCAAACACACATATTCTCTTATTCCAATTTAGGGTTTTAAATCCCTTCTGAGTTCAGGATTTCCCCCAATTTCTCTAATTTCCACTTTCTTCTGAAATATTTTACAATCAAAATGCACGTTTTAAATATTTGCAATGAAATTTAATTAAAAAATGTATTAAAGCCAACTCACCTCAGAACACACTGCCACCTCAGCCAACCCTGAATGTCACGCACACCCAATTTTAACGTCGTCCATCAAAGTTAACGGCAAGCCCTTAATTGATTCAATTTTGCAAAAACAGGGACTAAATTGAGACGTTTTAAAATACTGGGACCTAATTGAGAAAACCCAACATAAATAAGGATAATCTAAATGATTAAACCAAAAATTAACCAGAGTTGACCAGAAAAGTCAACCAGTTGACCAGAGTGCAGTTGACCGACGCTGAGCGGTGCCTGAGAGGTCCGGCGATCAGAGGCAAACCGCTGAGCGACGTTTTTGACTGCTAAGCGGTTTGGACGCGACCTTGGACCTGTTTTATGTTATTTTTATGATCTTTTTAGGCTTGGGCTTGTTTTCTGTTATTTTTATGCCTTATTTAAAGGCCAGAACGTTTTAGGGTTTGTATCTTTTGATGGCTTAGGCACAGAAACACACTTTCCACCCCTTTGGGGGTAGATTTGGAGATGGTGACAACTCTCTTTTCCTCTTTTTTAGGGTTTCTATCTCTTTTATTCCATTATTCACCTAGTTTCTCCATGACGATGGAGAACTAACCTTATTTGTTGTTGGGGAAAGATGTAACCTCTAAACTCTCATTTATCCAAATTCTTATTTATTTCATATGCTTGCATATGCTTGATTTATCAATTGTTGGTTTCCTTACCTGTATTTAATGCTTTTATCGTTTAACTCATTCAGTAACTGTTGTTTGTCTTTATATATACGGGAACGTACAGTAATGTCATGAACTGGGGGGAATTCCTTGATTATGTTAATATCGCCTAGGGATAGGGGTAGGATGATCAATTGTATTTTGCTTCCGTTTATCATGCATTATTAATTGCTAGGGGAGGCTAGGGATAGCAAGCCGGTAATTAGTAATAGGCTCTTTTCACCAAGGGATTGGGTTAAGACCAAGAAAGTTTGCATGACAATATGATAAATAAGCGAATTAAATAAGAAAAGTAGATATAAGAGAATGATTGGGTGAAATCTGAATCCTAGCAACAAACTCATCTCATATTATCAACATCATCCATCCACTATTGTGTTTAACCTCAATTGATCAAATTGCATTCATGTTTATCTTTCCGTACTTTATATCCAAAAATCCCAAAATATTGTTTTTATAGTCTTTATTGGTTATGCAAAAGCACAATCGTTTAGTGTCGTGAGTCCTTTGGGAGAACGATACTGGTCTTACGGTTTATTATTACTTGATACGATGTGGTACACTTGCCAGGGGTTTAACAGTAGCTGATCGATTTGGTTAATCACGTCCAATTCGTCTTTGGTCATGTCAGATTTGGATCAAGAACTCACCCTCATTGGATCTTTTGTCCAATAAAATGGAAATCTGGGGCGGCCGTCATCAAAATAAAATTTAGGTCGACCGGACTCTCGTATAGCCACTTTAAAAAAATTTGATTTGAAATCTTTGTACGAAGAATTGAATGAAGTAAATAGTTGTTTATCTTTCACGGCAGCCGATGACACCCAAGACTTGTTTGGATGAGGTAGAGCGCGAACAAAATAGAGAAATGAAGCAGGGGTGGGAGTCAATAGAAGACTGGTGCAAAGCACAGTAAAGGCTTGCATAAAGGCCCATCCGTTGGGGTGCAGTTGAGCGGGACAAATATTCAATTCTCTCAGGACGCCCGTTTGAAACTCAGAGAAAGGGAGTCTTACACCCAGGTCATGAAACAAAGTGACATATACATAGAAAAAATCTAAACCATACCCTTCCCGACCGTGACAAGCCCGTTCGTTCGAACGACATACAACTAAAGAAATATCTACCGCGTCTCTAATATTGGCTAATAAATCTACCCACTCTATTAACTACATTATGGAGGTCGTAGTAATGAAGTATGGAGGGTAACCACGAACCTCATGAGGCGCCCAATCATACCCCTTTACTGTAGGAGGAGGGATAAGCTCAAACCATATAAGTGAATTGTCCACGTTCAGCTCAATGTCCTCATAGACGATTTCCCGTCGATTGGGAGAACCTGTGGAGCCCGAAGTAGATGACCTAGACGACGACGATGCTACCACATCATCAACATACCCCCGACCCTCACTGCTAAGCTCATCGGTCGACCAATAAGAAGAAGACATCACCTTAAGATAATGGAAGATCGGTAAGAGAATTCTGAGAATGAAAATGACGTGAATGAGGAGGGACCCTCTGCCTATTTATAGCCGACAAAGATGGTTTCATGGGCCCATCGTAGCCGCACATTGGCGCGAGATCCAACAGTGGGGGAAGACTCTTCAGGTCTAGTCTTGATAGACAAGTGATTCAATATAGACCCTCCGTGGGAGGCTAATCGTGAGGCTGATAGAGCGTACCCTTTCAACTTCAACCAGCACGACGAGGCATGTGCAAGAGTGAACGGTTGCAACGGTTTGAATTTCAGGGACAGTAAAACTCCTTCGCTTGCTGCGCAGCTCGGGGCTGAGGGGCAAAGGGCGGCAGGAGACCAATCGGTCGAGGCAAAGGAAGTCTGGTTGTAAAAAGGCAACGTTAAGAGGCAATTAATGACATTAATGGGTGAAGATTACATAAGGAGAAATAGAAGATACGACATTTATGAGCAGTTAATGTTAATTGTTGGGCCTGATGCCTATAAATACAACGTTAATGACTAGGTAAAGTCACTTATGTCTAATCATATTCACCTTGACCTTCTTGTGACCTAGCTCACTTGAGCGTCAGAGTGTTTTCCTACAGGTCACCACCGTTCGACACTTTAGTGGAAATCTTTGGCGTGCGTGTCATAAGATTGGGAGATCGAGGGGGAACTTGGAGTATTCAGTGTCGGATCCCATAACCAAAACAGTGACATTAACGAGTACACAACGAAATCAACATGTATAACATTATTAGAAACATAAATAGGGATAGAGATGCAGACTTATATGGTCAACTCTAGAAAATTAAAAGTCTTACCAGTTGCATTACATTTTGCATAGAAAGTAATGATAAACAAAGTTGCAACTCATGATAATCTAATCAAAATAAGGGTGAATGTGATAATGAATGTATGTGTTATGAGCAGAAATGGTGAAGAAATAGTACAACAGTTATTCTTCAATTGTATAAATATACAAAACATTTGGAAAATGTGTGATAAATGGGCTATCATTGTTACATCACATTACAATGCAACAAAATATCACTTTTATCAGTTTATCCATATAAGGTTATGTAATACAATATGGAAATGTATGTGGGTTGCTACAGTATGGACTATTTGGATACATACGAATAACATCATCTTTAGAAGTAAGGTGAAAGATGTTGAGTAGGTCTTTAATCTAGCTTAAATAAGTCGTAGACATAGATTACTAATAAGTTCCTAATGCTAGTTCCTCTTACTTGGATGCCTAATTATGCATAAAAATTGTAGGTCTTTAATTAGTCTTGTGGGTCAATGTTTATACGGATCTGAAAGCATTATGGTGGTTTGGTTTAGTTAAAGCGCATGTAATTGGAAGGGAAACTAAATAATCATATACACATACAACAATACTTAATGTATGTCCATTTCATTATGTTGTTCAGATTCTATATTTGTCATTACTTGAAATGGAGTCATACAACCAAAAGAGGTGTGTTGACTCTACAAATTAATAAAGGAGAAATGGTTTTAGTTAGTTGACATAAATTTAAATTATAAAGGTCAAATTAGACATCTATGCTTCTATGACAATAATGTTCTTGATCAAAATTTTATCTGTACGAAGGTTGCTAAAAATTATAATATGTCACTAACATAATAGGCATGAGTGATTTATACCTATGGCCTATTAGGTTGGCTCTTAATTGAGTCCAAGTGGATAAAACTTGAATGAAGAGTAGTGTAAGACCTGCGAAAGTGAATAAGAATTATGGTGTATATTGGTGAGTAGAATGTCTTGAGAAAGTGAATAAGAATTAATTAATGTTAGTTTTATATTAATTTTCAAAATTGCATGAAATAAGGCTTAAGTGGCATTGTTTGCACTATATTATCAACAAAAATGAAGTGGTGTAGTGGTGAGTGCATGTGCAAGGGGTTTAGAGGCCATGGGTCATGGGGGACCTACATGACGTAGGAAAGAGAAATTGAAGTGTGAAGCTTAGTGTTTGCTATGTAAACTTTGCAAAGGATGGGTTTTGGTTTATTGTTTTATTCAAGCCTTATTACATGGTTTTTAGAAAAAGAGAAAGGGAGTGAATAGGTAGTGTTTTGTTGGTTTGCTTCCTTATTTTCAAATGGTTCATGTAAAGCTACGTGTGACAGACAAAGGGGTTGTATGTTTGTGTGTTTTTCTTTGCTTTGAGAGAACAAAAATGTGGTGATTGGTGGCTTTATGGTGGCTTTCAGAAAGTAGGAAATTGAGAAGACTTTTCAAGGTGATAACGGTTGAATATACCATTATACTTTACAACTTTATCGCTAAGTTCCCTTAATTTTGTAGGTTATTGGTATGATTTGGAAGAGAAGCAAAAGTATGAAGAAGTCGGAAATCAAGGAGCAAGCAGAGCTGCAAAAAAAGAGAAAAAAAATGCAGTGCAGAAAAATCTGCCAAGCTGAGAGCCCCTTTTAGGGGCGCTGAGTGCCATTCAGTCAAGCTTGGGCACCCTTTTAGGGTCGCTGAGCGCCAGTCTCGTGCAAATTCGCCTTGTTGCCCCTTTCAAGGCGCTGAGCGCCAGTTTCATGTGCTGCAACACGCCCAAGCGCCCCACTTAGGGCGCTGAGCGCCGGCGACGTAAGCTTGGACTTTTTATTTGATCTATTTAAGGACTTGGATGCCCTAGGGTTGGTATCTCTTGATGGCTTGAGCACAGAAACACGCTTTTCAACCCTTGGGGGCAGATTTGGGGATGTGAGAGCTCTCCTTTTCTCTTTCTAGGGTTTTTCTATCTCTTCCATTCCATTGTACACCTAATTTCTTCATGACAATGGAGAACTAGTCTCATTTGTTATTGGGGAAGATTTAACCTCTAAACTCTCTTGTATTTGAATTTATTATTATTATTGATATATGTTTCTTTCATTAATTGTTAGGGATTCTCTCCTTTGCTCAATGTTTATTATATTTGTCTTTCATTATTATCGGGAGATACCTAGAAACTAGGATCTGGAGAATTTCTCCCAAAAGCAGTATTGCTTAGGGATGGGGATATGAATTTTGGTTGTCTTAAGCTCCTATTCGTAATGCAAAATTAATTATTAGGGATACAAGGGATAGTGGTCTAGTAATTAAGGATAGGCGTTTTCGCTGAGAGATCGGGTTTTAAGTAATTTAGAGAGTGACATTAACAATTAAATGAAGAAAATGAATTCTTATATGCATGAGAGTGATTAGGTGAAATCTAAACCCCAACAACATACTCATCTCATATTATCAAATTCATCCTTTCATTCTAGTGTTTAGGCTAAATTTATCAAATTGCATTCATATTTATTTTTGTTGCATTTGCATTTAAACACCAACAAATTTGTTTTCAGTCTTAATTGGTTAAGCAAAAGCACAACTGTTTAGGCAGTGAGTCTCTTGGAAATGATACTTGGTCTTACCATTTTATATTACTTGATAGGATTTGGTACACTTGTTGATATCTTAACACAAGGGGTGTCATGGTTTTATGTTGGCAGGAGTGATTGATTTTGTCTCTTCCTAGCCTTAGTTGCTTTCCTTTTGTATGGTGTAGGAAGAGAAAATGTATATGTTTGGGTGCATGAAATCCTTGGCAGAGTGTTTCATTTTACTTCAGAAACTTAAGTTATTTAGAAAGAGTGCAAAGGTAAGGAAAGGAAAATCGTAGTTAATTTAAGAGGGACACACCAAAACGTGAGTTGAGAGATAGAGAGGAACCTTACTCTCATCTTTACACCAACCCAAAAACAGAGCATTTGTGAGAGAGAAGAAAAAGTCTATGTTTTGCTACCCTTAGTGGTGTCTTAGAGAGGAGCCAAGAAGTGGAGTCACTTTGGTGGTGCAACAAGAGGAGAGGAGCTAGGACATCAAAGAAACCTTAAAGATTCTTTGGAAACTAGAGGTAGGGGAAGTAGCCATGAACTATGTTTTTGTGAGGGGTGGGGGTTAGTTTCAATCTTTAACATGTATAAATAACTTTATGGTAATTACATGGGATTTTTCTTTGTTTTTGCATGTAAGGGGCATAACTATGAAATATGTTTTGCATGAGGTTGGGGTTACATTTATTCTCTAACATGAATGAAGGTTTGTTGGTATTTGCAAGGGTTTATATTTTATTGTTGTATGTTAAAGGGAACCATGGGTATATGTTTTATGAAGGTGGAGTTTAGTTTAAAGTCATATTATATATGCATGATGGGGTGCTTGCATGGGCTTCTACTGGCATGGTGTGCAAAGTATGTATCGTGGGTATTTCAAAGCTTGTAGTGGATGTGAAGTGAGCATGTTTTTGGTTCCTTGTTGTGTTCGCTTATGAATGTATATATTACGTATCTTTGTTATGTTTGGATCCTTCCTTGTCATGTTTTTATGGTGTGTATATAAGGTACATTCCTACACTCTAAATATAGAGTGTGTGAGGTATGAGGGAGTGAGTTTTCTCTTCCTGTTAGTGGAAGAGATGAGTGAGTGAATAAGAGTGTTAGAATGGTGGTGAAGGTTGTGATTTTATGAGTTTTGGGGTATGGGTTTGATCTCTGTTTTATAGATAATATAGTGGTGGTTATGCATGTAGTTTATTTAAGAAGCTATGTGAGTGGAAACCTCATGGAAGTGAGATTAAATGGCCATGGAAGAAGGAGAAGAAGAACCCAAAAGGAGGAAGTTACTGTTCCCATGAGTTCTAGTAGCCTTTTTAGCCCTCCTATGAGTTGTATCACGTCTCTAAACCATTAAGGACCCTTCCCCATCGAGTTTTTGAACTTGAAAAAACCATATATATCAAAACAATAGAGGTGGTGATGCTCAGCGCCCTATCAAGGGCGCCCAAGTGTTGAAATTTGCAAGAAGAATGACAACAAGGAACACCAAAACGTGCAGTATATGATCAACCAGTAAGCACAAAATTCTTTCTCCTTCAGAACCTCCTCAAAGAAAGATCTCCTCAGTCTTCTTGATGAGTTCTTGGAGCGTTTAATCACAGGATCTCAATGGGGTGCGACACCCATCAAATTTTGGCGCTGTTGCCGGGGAAATGTGTCTAATTCTCCATTTTTATCTCATTTTCACTATTTGGGCTGAATTTCAAAACTAATTCTTATTTGGATTAATTTAAATTATTTGGGCTTAATTATTTCAATCATTTTGTGTAGGACAATCATTGTTGAAAGGTTGAGAAAGAGTCCATTGAAGATGGCCAGTCTCGACCGAACGGTCTGCGGAAGGCTTAACCGAACGGTCTGATTAGTTATGTGCCGAACGGTCTGATTAGTTACTTGTTTGCTTACCTTCTTTTCATTTTACTGTTTTATCTCATAGAACTTTGGTTTTGGAGTTTTTTTAGGTTTTAGTTGAGTCTAGTTAGCTGTTAGACATTTTTAGGTTCTGTTAGGCTCTATTTCATACTTTTCTCAATTTTTTGCTGATTTAACTCATTTCACAATTTCATTTCCTTTAATTAGAACTGTTAATGTAGTTTTCTTCTTTAAATTCAAGTAGATGTAGTCCTAACATTGTTTTTGCCTATTAGTTCAGTCCAATTAAGTAATTTTTGAATAAAAGAGGGTAACAAGTCAGCTTTAACAAATTCTTAAACCTGGAGAGATTTTGGGCCCAATTTTTTGTCTTTTTTGAATGATTACATGCATGTTTAGTATTAATTCTGAATTTTCATTGATTCTCTGTGATGAACTTGCTCTTGGTAGACTTTAGACATGATTTAGGCATTCTTTGTTATCATCCATAGCCAAATTATCTTACCCAATATAGTTTCTGTTATAAAGTGAAAATAATAGTAAAATATTTGAGACAGATCCTTTAGCACAACTTGTTTGTGGACTTTCTATTTTGCTTAACTTTGTATTAGAATTTATGATATTGTTTCCTCCTTAGTTGTGTTATTTTTTTTAATTTGTTTTCTCACTTGCCTTCTTTTTAATTTGTATCCCTTGCCTGATATTCTTGTTGTTATACCTGATTGTTGTGAAATGTTGGATTTAGTATTTTCTGTAGAACACGTGGATATTCCTGGTATTGCTCATGACGTATGCATTGAACTTGACAATAAGTTTGATGATAGCTTTATGGACTGTGTGGACTTAACTATGGATTCTGCTGTTATTGGTGAGGATGAGCCAACACAGGTGTATTCTAATCTTGAAATTCTAGTTGCCTTATCTGAGCTTCCTTTTCAGTATAGCTCATTTGATTGCTTGTGGATAGATCCTTTAGAACCTGTTGCTAACACTGCAGTAGTTATTGATTCTAAGGTTCTTAAAGCAGCATTTGAGATTGGACATATTCATACCCCTACTGATTGTATTGATGTTATGTTTCCAACCTTTGATTTTATTGAAAATTATTCTGAGTTCACTGTTTACAAAGTTGCAATGTTTGATGATCCACTTATGCATGCTGACTTTGAATTTAGTGATTGGCTTGCAAAATCAAACAAAGAGAATGCTACTGAGACAAAGGCAGCCCTGGTGGAGGCAAAAGAAGGTATTAATGATGCTCAAGAAGCCTGAAATATACTAAATCAACAGCAAATACATGAGGATCTATGGGTGCTGCAAGAAGGAATTTTGAACGTGCAAAACCAGCAGTCAGCACTGAAAGAAGAGTTGATGCAGCTGCAATAGATGGTTGAGCAGGAGAAAGCCAGTGTAACCTTGGTTAAAATGCACACTTGGGCTGAGCGAGGAGCAAATCCAATAAGTCATTTCTTTCCCTTTCTCTTAAATAGTAGTTATAGGTTCTTTATGATAGTTAATGTATTATTATTAGTATTATTATTATTAGTATTATTATTTTTAGTATTATTATTATTATTACTATTATTTTTATTATTATTATTATTATTATTATTTACTACTACTATTATTATTATTATTATTAGTATTATTATTATTATTATTATTATTAATAATAATATTATTATTATTAGTATTATTATTATTATTAGTATTGTTTCGGTCAGTGGTAGAACGGAAGTAATAACTCGCATTTCTACCCATGTTCAAAAGTTTTTATCCTACTTTTCATTTCTTCTCTTCATGGCGCTCTCTCTTCTTCTTCGTCTCGCCCTCTATTTTCTTCTGTTTCGTCCCGCGCTCTCTTTCTACTGTTCACCACAACCATGCCAGAATCCATTGATTCCGTTTCATTCAACATGGAGAAGATCTACCTCGGTGGAAAGGTCCCACCCATTTAATCTCTTCTCTTATTTACGTTTTCAAGTTTTAATCTTTTTTGCTTTCTTTCCGAAGGGTGGATCCCCTCCATTTTCTTCTGCTTCGTCCCGCACTCTCTTTCTACTGTTCACCACAACCATGCCAGAATCCATTGATTCCGTTTCATTCGACATGGAGAAGATCTACCTCGGTGGAAAGGTCCCACCCATTTAATCTCTTCTCTTATTTACGTTCTCAAGTTTTAAGTTTTTTTGCTTTCTTTCTGAGGGGTGGATCTAGTTCCAGTTTTTCTTACTCGGGCGTTATAACTTTTGTCATCTTTTTTGGTTTTTGTTGCCATCCAGAACATGGCATTCATTATGCAGCATTTTTCAGTCTTGGATTCTGCTGATACTGAATGGAGAAGCGTGTCCAAATTATATGCCAATGGCAATTTTTTCTTTTTGGGTGTCTATTTTTCTTGGTCTGGTGGTTTCTCTTAGGGTCTTTGTTTAAAAATTTTATAGAAAATGAACCACAAGCCCTTTTTTTCTTCATTTGTTTTGACCATTCAAAATTCTTGGGGTTGTGTTCCCTTTGGGTACCTTTGTTTACTTTCTGTGTTCTTTCTTCGAGTTTTATGTTTATCATATCTTTTGAAAATTTGATGAGGGAAATAAATAGCGGATCTGCTGTGCATTCCTTAATGTCGATTGCCATGTATTCTTTTACTCTTCCCTATCCTCCGTTTATGAAGTTACTGGTTTTTCTTAATATTTGATCTCCTCGTTGTTCTCCTCGATATTCATTTGGGGAGGAAATTTATCCTTATGGTGTTTGATATGATTTGGGTGATGTAGGAAGTTTTATTTATTTTCTCTTTTGTTTTTAGTTTTTTTCTGGTTTTTAGGAATACATATACTAGCTATTGAACAGGTTTCAGTCATTCTTTTCCTTTTAAAAGCCAAAGATACTCTCCATTTTTTCTCTGTCGCCCTTATTATTACTATTATTTTCTTGAGCATAATATGATTGGAATATGGAATTACTTATTCCACTTTTCGGTTAGATAGTGATATTAATGTGTTGTTATTGCTTATTCCCTAAACTGTGAGCACTGCCACGCTATTTTCTTTTTCATACTTCCACTTGTTTCAGGATCACCTATTCGTTTTACCCCTTGTTTTTGAATTTGTATGAGTTCCTTTTTAGGTTACATAAATGATTCCGTTGTTCATGTGTAACTGGAAATATTATTCAATATTTCACTTATGTGTATTGGGGTAGATATGTCATGTTTCCAAGGATTATTTTTCTGTCCAGAGGCAACTTCTTTACTACTTCACAACTTCTGCATATATCATATCAGTCCTCCCGGACATGAGGTTTGTAAGTTGATAAATTTGAATGAGTTCTTTATTGCATTCAGAACTGAATATTGTTATTCACATAGATTTTCCTCTAGAACATTCACAAGAGTTCTTGCATATGGGAGCAGCTGCAATTTGTTGCGAGGATCATGTTCCTTCTGCTGAAGACTTAACACATCAAATAATCGAGATCCTCAACTATTTTGAGTAATTAATATATAATTACAGTGTAGCTTTCGTTTTTTAGAGATGGGGTCATACGACCTCAGTTTAGAGGGAACCGAGGCATAAAGTCTTGCCAAAAAAAATTAAAAAATTAAAAAGATTACTGCTTCGGTTAACTTTGAACCGAGACAAAATCTTACCCTTTTATTCCTCGGTTCTGACCCGAGAAAAAAGTCTACCACTTTTTATCTCGTCTGCATATGTCTCGGTTCAGGAACCAGTGTCTATTAGCAAAAATAACTGCTTTCGTTTCTCCTGACTGCA
Organism: Vigna reflexopilosa; assembly: GCA_027742785.1. Classification (NCBI taxonomy): domain Eukaryota; kingdom Viridiplantae; phylum Streptophyta; class Magnoliopsida; order Fabales; family Fabaceae; genus Vigna; species Vigna reflexopilosa. The sequence goes on from CM050932.1 coordinate 14,806,971, forward strand.
CTAGTGATTGTTTTTCATTTTCACGTTCTGTTTTTAGCCTCTATAAATATGCTTTTTGCTTTAGATTTTTTTAGGTTCTGTTTTGTTTTATTAAGAATTGTGTAGGTTATTTAGTTTTCAATTTTTCAGATTGCTCAGGATCCCTTTAGATAGTTTTTTTAGGATTCTTTTAGATTGTTTCTGTAACTAGATCTAATTGTAGTTCTCTTTCAATTCTTTGATTTTGTTTCTCTGTTTAGTTTTTCTTTTATTAGATTCATGTTCTGATTAGTAATTGTCCTAGGTGCTTTTAGATTCTAGCTTCTTTTTAGCTTTTTAAATAGAAATTTCCTTAGGTTCTTTCCTTTCTAGGTTCTGTTGAAATTTCCATTAGGAAGTAATTAGGTTTATTTCGTTCATAGCTTTAGTTTTTGCACTTGTTTTAGGTCTCTTTCATTTTTTTTTCTGATATAGGATTTGTTTCAGTTTATAATTAGGTTTTGTACTAACTCTTTATTTGTGACTTCTATTTTTGTTACTTTAGGAATTTCTTAGCTTTATTTTTTTCATTCTTTCCCATATTTTCAATTTTAGGATCTTCTTTTCTCTTTTTCTATGACTTGACAATTAACAATACTGACATGAAGAAACATAATTGGAAGATCTGCATTCCAGTTTTAGAGGGTTTAAAGCCATTATGGTTGATGGAAAACATGTTAGATACCATCTGAAGAGACTAGGAATTGAGGCCAAAGCTGCAAATAGCATCAATAAGTCTGTTTCTTTGTGGGAAAAATTGTCTCCTTGACCTCAGGTTAAGATTTTAGTTTCTCTTATACTTGTCAATTATGAAGGAACTGAATGTGATAAAAAACAACAATATCAACATTTTAGTAATTCTCATTAGCTTTATAACATGTGCTTATAAATAGAGTTTTCAAATGTTATTTTTGGTTGTTAGGGATGTTTTACAAGCTTAACATGGATTTTAACATTTCAAATATTCTATTTCAAGTTTCACATGCACTTGTTTTGTATTGTTTTAAACTCTAATTTCATAAAGAAAATAATAAACTGTATTGACTGCTTTTCTTTAATTACTCGAAGATAGTGATGTGGTTTTCTCTAGTTAATAAATGATGTTCTAGCTAGGTAGCATTTTTTTTTTTGAGATATTGATAATGTTCAGTTCATTCACAATGTAAATTGGTTGGATATGGCAGAATATTTCGGTCTGATATTATTTTTGTTGAAAAAGACTCGTGGATTTATGAGAGGACGAGATCTTGAATATGTGGTAGAAATATTCAATATATGAATGATTAACCAATAACCATTCGACTTGTTGAAGGTGTGCAAAGGATTAGTAGCAACTTTAGTTGTCAAATGTTCTTATTTTTTAAGCTGGAAATATTTTTTATCATTGGTCATTTTTCTGTATAGCTCCCTTAAAAATTTATCTAACCAAGTGAAATAATATTAAAGTTGCTCTTGTTCTCTGTTAACTCTCTAAATTTACCTCTTTTTCTAGTCTTAGAAGTTTATTTTAGTGCGTTTTAGCTTCTTATTCTCTAGAAATATGATAGTTTATAGATTTTTCTCTTGATGATTTCACTTTTGACAGTTTTGTATTATTTAGTGATTCACTCATGCCTGCTGCTTTTGATGCTGCAGATGATAAACTTAGGGCTGTCATTAATATTGAGGGGGCTGCATACATTAAAGATACAAAAGCAGTCTTGTTAGAGATAGGAGATGTTGTCAACACTGTTAAGAGAGCTTGGAACATTAAGAATCAGCAGCACAAGTGCCTTTTTAGTGTTTTTTTTTTCTTTTTTGTTATCTCTCCTAATCATTTGTTGCTTCTTTCAGATATCCTTTTCTAAGTAATTTTATGGATCTATGACAAAATTAGATTATGGGACACTATGACATGGTTTCATTATGGTAAAGCTCTAGTGTGCCATATTTGTTGTCAAATTAGTAATAGTAATGTCTCAGCTAGCTATTGGCCAATGGCTTCGATGCCTGAGTCGTAAAAATTATCTTTTCATGTTTTTTAGACCCACTACAAGTCAAATCCAAAGTTTAATTTTCACAAGTACATGATTTGGCCCCTAAAAGATGATTTTAAGCAAGGTGTTGGTATAAGGTAAGTTCTTCTATATTATTGCTTTTATGCGTGTATGGCAATTGTAGACCATTTAATTGCCAATAAAACTTTACTGCCATTTGTGTCATTGTATACAGTCATTACTTCTTTTGTATTAACAATTACATTTTGTTGGTAGAAGGTAAGTTCTTCTATATCATTACTTCTATGCATGTATGACAATTATAAACCATTTAATTACCAATTGAACTTTAGTGCCATTTGTGTCATTGTGTATAGTCATTACTACTTTTGTATTAACAATTCCATTTGTAGATGTACATTTATTGGAAAAGTTTCTATTTGTTGCCCAATGTTTTCAACATAATGTGGCCATAAACCTGGTTTACTAAACCTCTTGTTTCCTTAGTTAACTTTGAATTAAAACTTGTAATAACTCATTTTGTCTACAATGCTTCTGGCTTAACTTTTTACCATAGCATAAACAGTTTTGTTGTAAAGGGTATTCACTCTTTTGAGCTAGCTTTCATTCCAATTTGTCTATTTTATGTTGTTGACCTTTGTTTTATTTTGTGAACAATCCAGAATAGTCCAATGCAAGGAAGGGGAAGGGTTATATCATATATTTTGTCAGCTATGTGTTGGAGCACCCTAATCTATTAGGGGTAAGTGAATTACTTTAGCTACTATATCTGTTAATATGGGTTATTATTACAATTCTTATTTGAGGGTGGTCTTGAAGAATGTGGAATTTCTCTCTAAATAGTAGATTTGACGTTTTATTTATAACTTAGAAATGCTAAATCTACTATGTGAAAAGAACATACATATGAGGCAGAGTAATTGTTATTCAATTAGCGGCATGTTTGTGTTTTATTAATTTATTTGAAGAACATAAATATCTGAGGCAAAGCACTTGTTATTCTATTAGTGGCATGTTTGTGTTTTATTTATTTATTTTAAAATTTACATAAAGCATCAACTCTCTAAATTTATCTCTTTTTCTAGTCTTAGAAGTTTATTTTAGTGCATTTTAGCTTTTTATTCTCTAGAAATATTTCTTTAATTTTAGATTTTTGTAAAAATAGTATTAATTTTGTGTTTTTAGTATAAAAATAGTATTAATTCTCTAGAAATTTTTGCTATGCATCATGCAAACACACCTACTGATGGGTGTCCTGATTTTCATGCATTAATTTCTGATGATTTGCTTGACGATTTGCTGGGTGAATCTGATTTCACTTTTGACAGATCTGTATTATTTAATGATTGACTCATGCATGCTGCTTGTGATGTTGCAGATGACAAACTTAGGGCTGTCACAAATATTGAGGGTGCTGTAGACATTAAAGATACAAAAGTAGTCTTGGTGGAGGTAGGAAATGGTGGCAACACTGTTATGAGAACTTGGAATATTAAAAATCAGGAACTCTGGTTGCTGCAGCAAGGTGTCTTGAATGTGTAGAATCGAAAGCCAGTTCTGAAGGGAAAGCTATTGTTGCTGAAAGGGAGAGCTTAGAAAGAGCAATTCAATACAACCTTGGAAACAATGCATACTTGGGCACAACATGGAGAAAAACAAATAAGCTCGGTCTTTTCATTTCCTTTTAATTGTAGTTATAGATTTTTGTTAGTAATGTACATAGCTTTAACTAGCATAGTAAATAATAGGATAGATAATATGTTGTTTTTCATAAAAATAAAAAGAATTAATTTTGATCTATGGCCAATTTAAACAGATTTTCTTTCTCTTAGCTTTGTAGTTTAGTTTAGTTTTTCAGTTCTGTTATATTCATTTCTTTTGTTCTTTTAATTTTGTTTTGTATAAATTATTGTGTTGTTTGTCTTGTACATACCCTTTGATATGTGTTTCTTCGTGTGTGTAATATGTATGTGTTTGTGTTTGTGAGTATGTGTTTTTGTGTTTGGGTGCATGTGTGCTTGTGTAACTTATGTGTGTGTGTGTGTGCTTGTGTAACTTATGTGTGTGTGAATGCGTGTGTGTCTTTGTGTTGGTGTGTGTGTTCTTGTGTGGAAAATAATTATGTGTGTAACTTATATGCGTGTGCGTGTCTGTTTGTATGTATGTTGTCCGTGTGTGTGTTTCTTTGTTTGTTTGTGCATGTCTGTTTGGTTGTGTTTGTTTCTTTGTGTCTATGTGTGAGTAAGATTGTGTGTGTGTTTTTGTTTGTGTAACTTATGTGTGTGTGTGTGTGCTTGTGTAACTTATGTGTGTGTGTGTGCTTGTGTAACTTATGTGTTTATGAATGCGTGTGTGTGTTTATGTTGGTGTGTGCTTGTGTGTGTGTAACTTATATGTGAGTGTGCGTGTTTGTTTGTGTGTGTGCGTGTCCGTGTGTGTGTTTCTTTGTTTGTGTGTGTCAGTTTTATTGTGTTTGTTTCTTTGTGTCTATGTGTGAGTAAGACTGTGTATGTGTTTTTGTTTGTGTCTGTTTGGTTGTTCTTCTTCTCTAGATAAATGAAAGACTAATGAGAAATTCATATTCCATATTGTTTGTTTATTTGGTTTGATGTTAATTTAATATAGATTAAAGAGAAACTCTTGTTTCATAAAGATATCAAGTTTCCAGTTTCTAGATGAATGAATTTGTTTTGTTATTTAATTGCTTGCTTCGTGTAATTATATCTTGTATCAGGTCTCCCTTGGAAACAATGCATACAGGGGCACAACATGGAGAAAAACAGATAAGCTCAGTCTTTTCATTTCCTTTTAGTTGTAGTTATAGATTTTTGTTAGTAATGTACATAACTTTAACTAGCATAGTAAATAATAGGATAGATAATATGCTGTTTTTCATAAAAATAAAAAAAATTAATTTTGATCTATGGCCAATTTAAACAAATTTTCTTTCTCTTAGCTTTGTAGTTTAGTTTAGTTTTTCAGTTCTGTTATATTCATTTCTTTTGTTCTATTAATTTTGTTTTGTATAAATTATTGTGTTGTTTGTCTTGTACAAACCCTTTGATATGTGTCTGTTCGTTTGTGTAATATGTGTGTGTTTGTGTTTGTGAGTATGTGTTTTTGTGTTTGGGTGCATGTGTGCTTGTGTAACTTGTGTGTGTGTGTGTGTGCTTATGTAACTTATGTGTGTGTGAATGCGTGTGTGTCTTTGTGTTGGTGTGTGTGTTCTTGTGTGGATAATAATTATGTGTGTAACTTATATGTGTGTGCGTGTCTGTTTGTATGTGTGTTGTCCGTGTGTGTGTTTCTTTGTTTGTTTGTGCATGTCTGTTTGGTTGTGTTTGTTTCTTTGTGTCTATGTGTGAGTAAGATTGTGTGTGTGTTTTTGTTTGTGTAGCTTATGTGTGTGTGTGCTTGTGTAACTTATGTGCTTGTGAATGCGTGTATGTGTTTATGTTGGTGTGTGCTTGTGTGTGTGTAACTTATATGTGTGTGTGCGTGTTTGTTTGTGTGTGCGTGTCCGTGTGTGTTTCTTTGTTTGTGCGTGTCAGTTTTGTTGTGTTTGTTTCTTTGTGTCTATGTGTGAGTAAGACTGTGTATGTGTTTTTGTTTGTGTCGGTTTGGTTGTCCTTTTTCTCTAGATAAATGAAAGACTAATGAGAAATTCATATTCCATATTGTTTGTTAATTTGGTTTGATGTTAATTTAATATAGATTAAAGAGAAACTCTTGTTTCATAAAGATATCAAGTTTCCAGTTTCTAGATGAATGAATTTGTTTTGTTATTTAATTGCTTGCTTCGTGTAATTATATTTTGTATCAGGTCTCCCTTTGAAACAATGCATACCTAGGCAGAGCATGGAGAAAAGCAGATAAGCTCATTCTTTTCATTTCCTTTTAATTGTAGTTATAGATTTTTATTAGTAATGTACATAACTTTAACTAGCATAGTAAATAGTAGGATAGATAATATGCTTTTTTTCATAAAAATAAAAAGAATTAATTTTGATCTATGGCCAATTTATTCTAATTTTGCTTTATTTTATCTTGTCTCTATTTATTTATGCATCTACTAACTGTATGAAATTCCCCCTGGTCAGATCTATGTCCACGTGAATTTGTGGATGAGCTCGCAAAATTGCAGGTATTTCTTCTGTCATTTTCAGGATCATCATCGTAGACATTTCCTATTTTTTGTTAATAATCTAAAAGCAAGAGTTTTACTTAATAATAATACAACATTGTACAGGACATGGTTCCTGCCTTCTCTCCTAAGAAAGCAAGAAAATTTATTAAGAGCGAACTAGGAGCTCCCATTGACATGTTATTTAAAGAGTTTGAAGATCGACCAATTGTTGCTGCTAGTCTCGGTCAGGTGTTTGATTCTACTCCTGCAGATTTATATTTTCCTTAAATTGAAAAATTTATTTACACTTTTAAATTACTGTTGTTATTAATATGGTAACATCAATTCCGGGGACACATATTTGTGGGTTCATTGTGCTATTCTGCATAATGGAGAAAAAGTAGTAGTAAAATTTCGAAGGTCAGGTCTGAAGAAGCTTTCTGACATTGATTTGAGTAAGTTGAGCTGATTTTGTTTCTACCATTAACAACACTTCTTTGTTTCGAGAAACACTAAGCTGAAGAAGGGAATTTATGGTTGTAGCATACATAGAGTTTAAGGATTACAATTATAGTGAATGGTTTTTTTGTTTGTTATTCTCACATGTTTGCTTGCTCTATCCAGAAAACTTAAAGCTGATCGCAGAATATTTCCAGAGAAATGAAACTTTTGGGGGTCCACTTAGAGATTGGATTGGAATATATGAAGAGTGTGCAACGTAAGTAATAAGCTTGGAAGTATATCGTTATGGAGATTTCATGAAGTAAAGCATATGTTAAATTATGTTCAATGCATATTGATAACGGTCTCAAAACCGTTATTTTCATGCATAAATTTGATATTAAAACACACCCTTTGTAGCTTAAAATGAGCATAGAATCAAGTAAAACTCTTAATTTGTGTTACATGAGAGTCAAAAGTTGTTTTTAGAGATATTATGCTTGTTTTGCATTGTTTTGCAGGGTTTTTGATGAAAATGGAAGATGGCAATGAAGTAGGAAGGTCATAGACTCACGAATGAAGGAGAAAAAGGAAGAAAAAAAGAGTCTGTGAATCGCTCAGCGGTAAATTCCACCGCTGAGCCTCCTAGTGCAAGGAAAAGTTGTTGTCTAGCGCCCAGGCGATGACGCTGAGCGTCCATAGCGACAAGAGGAAAAGTGCTCAGCGGTCATTTTAGGCGCCTAGGCGGTGGCGTGTGTTAAGGCAAACCGCTGAGCGGCCAATTTAGGCGCTTGGGCGATTGTCTGTTTTTATATTTTGGATTTTGAGATCTTTTTGTTATCGTTTTGGCTTATATATAGCCCTAGTGCGAATCCAAATGTAATTCTTTTGGCAGAGAACAAAGTGCACAACAGCTTTACGCCTTTGGAGGAGATTTCTTGGATGCTTAGGCTCCACTTTATCAATTCTAGGGTTTGCTTTTCCATTCTTCTATAGTTTCACCATGATTATTGTGAATTAAACCCTTAGTTGTTGGGGAACAATGTAATCTTTTGAAACTCTCATATATTGAAATTCTTGTTTACTTCATATGCTTGCATATGCTTGATTTATCAATTGTTAGGTTCTTTACCTTTGCTTAATGCTTCTACCGTTTAACTCATTCGGTAGATGTTGTTTGTCTTTATTGATACGGGGACGTACGGTAATGTCATGAACTGGGGATAATTCCTTGATTATGTTAATACCGCCTAGGGATAGGGGTAGGACGATCAATTGTATTTTGCTTCCGTTCATTATGCATTATTAGTTACTAGGGTAGGCTAGGGATAGCAAGCCGGTAATTAGTAATAGGCTCTTTTCACCAAGGGATTGGGTTAAGGGTAGACCAAGAAATTTTGCATGGCAATATGAAAAAGAGTAGATATATGAGGGTGGATAAGATGAAATTGTAAACCCCAACAACCTCGTTCATTCGTAGTTTCTCTTAGTCAATTGAATTCTTGCATTTGCATGTTTATTTTTGTTTTGCATTTAAACCATTAAAATTATTTTCTTTTACTCAAGTCTTAAACATTTTGTTTACACGAAAGATAAGGCCTTAAGAGTCCTTTAGGAAGAAAGATATTGGGTTTACCAATTATTATTACTTGATACGATCTGGTACACTTGCCAAGGGTTTAACAAGTTTTTGGCGCCGTTGCTGGGGACTCTTGGTTTAACTTTTTCTAGTAGTGTAAACTGATTAGATCTGACTTGATTTTTATGTTTATTTTTGTTCTAATAAATTATTTCTAGGATTTTGTGCCTAATGTTTACAAGATGTAGTATGTACAAGAATTTGGTTCTAAAGGCACTCAATTCTATCAAAATAATTTCAACTACTGGTGGGAACCTCACTCAAGCATGGATCAAAGTTGGAATGGAGAAGCAGGAGATCCACATCAACAATTACTATTAGGGCAACAGGTGTCTGCTTAGAAAGAGAAAATCAATAAAGTGGACGAGACATTGGAACGACTTATCCAAATTACTCTCTCCTCTACAGAAGAGAATGAAGCAAGGAATAAAAGATTGGAGATACAGATTCGTCAATCTAATGAAATATTGAATTCTAGGGTTAATACTGAGGTTAACCCTAGGGAGGAATGCCAGGCCACTAGTTTTGAAGGTGATAATGTTGATGAAAAGATAGAAGAAACAGAAATAGAAAAGGTTGTTGAGGAGGAAAGGATAGATAAAAATGAGGAAAAAATAGAGAAAGAAGATTTAGAAACAGAAAGGTTGAGTAAGGGAGATAAAGATGATGATAAGGAAAAGGCAGTGGTTGAGAAAAAAGAAAAAAAGAGAAAAATTGTGAAAATAAAGAAGAAAGGAAAAAATAAAAAGAGGAAGAAAGGAAACAAGAAAAGATCATATGAAAAACCTCTTCCTCATTCAAAGAAGTATCATAGGAAGAAAATGAACTTCAAGTGCTATATGGAGATCTTCAAGAGATTGGAGATCAAAGCTCCTATGATTGAAACATGTGCTTGGTGTTCTCAATTTTATGAAGAAATTCAGCAGGAAGAAGAAAAAGAAAAGAATATCAAGCAAGGGGGTTATCCACACTTACTGATGGGTGGGGATCATCCCAGTTGTTGTAATATATTAGTTATATTTTATGTAAATTAGTTGGATATTTAAACAATTTTGGGTAGCATCTACTGAGGGATGCTAATTTTGATGTATCCACTGAAGGATACAGTACACCTACTGATAGGTGTTGGTAAGAATTGCACTTACTAATAAGTGCTAAACAGGTTTAGGTCATGCTCGTGACATTAAACAAGCGCTACCTGGGAGGCAACCTAGTTGATTATTTGTTTTTTTTTTTAAAAAAAACAAAAAAAAACTCTGTCCTAAGATCATTATATGTTTGCATGAGCATCTGAGAGGGGAAAAGCATGAAATTGAAAAATTAAAGGTTAAAATCAGGTGCAAAAGGGTGGAATTATGCAAAAGTAAACAAAGAACAGAGATGAAAACACACCCTTTGTAGCTTAAATTTGATATTAAAACACACCCTTTGTAGCTTAAAATGAGCTTAGAATCAAGCAAAACTCTTAAGTTGTGTTACATGAGAGTCAAAAGTTGTTTTTAAAGATATTATGCTTGTTTTGCATTGTTTTGCAGGGTTTTTGATGAAAATGGAAGATGGCAATGAAGTAGGAAGGTCATAGACTCAAAAATGAAGGAGAAAAAGGAAGAAAAGAAGAGTCTGTGAACCGCTCAGCGATAAATTCCACCGCTGAGCATCCTAATGCAAGGAAAAGTTGTTGTCTGGCGCCCAGGCAGTGAGCTGAGCGTCTAGAGTGACAAGAGGCAAATCGCTCAACGGTCATTTTAGGCGCCTGGGTGGTGGTGTGTGTTGAGGCAAACCGCTCAGCGGTCATTTTAGGCGCCTGGGCGGTTGTCTGTTTTTAAATTTTGGATTCTGAGATCTTTCTGTTATCTTTTTGGCTTATATATAGCCCTAGTGCGAATGCAAATGTAATTCTTTTGGCAGAGAACAAAGTCCACAGCAACTCTACACCTTTGGAGGAGATTTCTTGGATGCTTAGGCTCAACTTTATCAATTCTAGGGTTTGCTTTTCCATTCTTTCATTTAGTTCATCTAGTTTCACCATGATTATGGTGAACTAAACCCCAACAACCTCATTCATTCATTGTTTCTCTTAGTCAATTGAATTCTTGCATTTGCATGTTTATTTCTGTTTTGCATTCTAACCTTTCACATTATTTTATTTTACTCAAGTCTTAAACGATTTGTTTACACGAAAGATAAGGCCTTAAGAGTCCTCTAGGAAGAACGATATTGGGATTACCGATTATTATTACTTGATACGATCTGGTACACTTGCCAGGGGTTTAACAAGTTTTTGGCGCCGTTGCCGGGGACTCTTGGTTTAACTTTTTCTAGTAGTGTAAACTGATTAAATTTCACTTGATTTTATGTTTATTTTATTTTTGTTCTAATAAATAGTTTCTAGGGTTTTGTGCCTAATGTTTGCAGGATGCAGTATGTACAAGAATTTGGTTCTATGGGCACTCAATTCTACCAAAATGATTTCAACCATTGGTGGGACCCTCACTCATACATGGATCAAAGCCAATCTGGGCAAGCTAATGAGCAACAAATTACTCCACTTAAGAAAAATACAAATTCTGATGAACTTCTTCAGAGGATAATGAATTTGGAATTATACCATGTCAAAAGCATAGAGGAGAGTGTAAAGAATGACGAATTTTTTCCACAGGGCATGTATACAAGATTTTCTTCTCATAGAAGCATGGAAGAGATGCAACAATATCAGTGGCAGCAACAAATCTCTTTACCAATAGAAACGTGGGAGTATGATCAACAACTATGTCATCAGATAGCTGATGTGACAGAACAAGTCAAAAGCCTTAATGAAAAGTTCGACAAATTCTTGGAGAAGTACGATTCTAAGAGCTATGAAGTTACCTTCAGGAATTTGGAGACACAAATTGATGAGGTTGTTGATGAGGACAAGATAGAGAGAGAGGTGAAAAAGATAGAAGAGATAGAAACAGAAAAGGTTGTTGTTGAGGAGAAGATAGATGAAGAAAAGATAGAAGAAGAGGTTGTAAAATTGAAAGAGAGGGAGTATGAAAAACCCTTGCCCTATCCAAAGACATATTCTAGGAGGGAAAAAGAAAAGCAGTTGGAGCGATGTATGGAAATTTTTAAGAAGTTGGAAATAACCATACCATTTTCTGAAGCACTTCAGCAAATGCCCTCATATGCGAAATTTTTTAAAGAACTTCTCATGAAGAGAAGGAAGTATATTGAGAAGGAAACTATTGAGGTGCAAGGAAATTGCAGTGCAGTCATACAGAGAACATTACCTCCTAAATTACAAGATCCAGGGAGCTTTACCATTCAAGTGGTTGAAAGAAAAAAGAAAAATAGAAAATGTGGAAAAATAAAGAAGAAAATAAAAAGAGAAAAAAAGAGAAAGTTAAAGGAGGAGAAGAGTGAGAAAAAGAGGAAGAGAGGAAAGAAGAAAAGATCATATCAAAAACCTCTTCCTCATCCAAAGAAGTATCATAGGAAGAAAATGAACTTCAAGTGCTTTATGGAGATCTTCAAGAAATTGGAGATTAAAGTTCCTATGATGGAGACATGGAAAGAGGTGCTTGGTGTTATCAACTTTTTGAAGAAATTCAGCAGGAAGAAGAAGAAGAAAAGAATATCAAGCAAAGGGAGTATCAACACCTATTGATGGGTGTTTGAACTCTACCGGGTCAAGCTAATGACGTTAAAAGAGCGCTTACTGGGAGGCACCCCAGTGATTGTTGTACATTAATTTTCTTTTACTTGGACTTGTAAATATTGGTATTTTCGAACAATTTTTGGGTAGCATCTACTGAGGGATGCTAAATTTTATGTATCTACTGAAGGATACAGGAAGGTACACCTACTAATGGGTGTTGGAAGGATTTGCACTTACTGATAAGTGTTAAACAGGTTTGGGTCAGGCTCGTGACATTAAAGAAGCGCTATTGGGAGGCTACCCAGGTTTCTTTTACTTTTGCACTTTGAATCCTTAGAGTAGGTTGAATTTAGTTTAGTAGTGTAGGATTGATGAACTTGGCTTGTACACTGCTTCTGATGATGGTTTGACATATAAAATGCATGATGAGTTATTTGATGATGATTGAATGTGGATGATGGTTGAGACTGTTTTGCATGTTGATATCCAGGTGAATGATTCACTAACTATGTGGACAGATGTGTAGTAATTTATGATTGTGATTATGATATTAAGTAGGATAAATGAATGATGTGTGAGAAAGTATGTTGTGTGAGGTCTTGAGCTCTAGAGTTTTCACTGATATATGTACTGTTCACAAGGAATCATGAATGATATTGCCTTAGTATTGATAATTGATTGATTTGCATGCTTATGTTATATGATCAATGCCATGTTTGGAAGCCCTTATTTAGCCAAATTTTCACCCAAAAAGTTTAAAATTTTATACCCCTTTTGAACCTTGGCCTTCAACAGGATGAAAACCCTTGATTTGAAATTATTTATCTTGAGTTGGGTTGAGAATAATCATATGTGATGAAAAGGTTCAAGTTTGGGGTTGTATGGGGAAAATTGAAAGGCAAAAGAAAAGCATTGAGCTCAACTATTGAAAAGAAAAAAGAAACATGAAAGATGAGCTCAATGTAAAATTAATGAAAAGGGAAGAAGTTGGGAAAAAGTGAAATTGGTGACAAAGAGAGAGTTTAAACTTGAAACTTTTCAATGATGAAATAGTTCGCTTAAACCAAGGATTTTGTGATCCAGAAAAACCAATTTTTCTTGATAGCCCAGCCTCATTACAAGCCTTGGAAAAGCCCTTGTGATGGCATTTTCATGAAAGGATTTTGGTTGTTTTAGATGAATGGCAATATTGTTCTAAGTGACATGTGAATAGTAGAGAGTGGAGTGACCTCTTAAACACTTGAGTGATTGAGTGAAACACTTGCTTGGTGAGAATTGTTGAAATCCATGTTTACATCTTTGCTTAGAGGATTGATCATTCATAAATAAAACATCTGGTGGGAAATATGTGATTATGTGAATTGAAATGGATTGGAAGCATGCATGCATCTTGATAGGATTCCACTGAAAATCTGAATTGAATAATAACTTGTCGTGAAGAAAAGGGTTTTGAAAAGTATAGAACTATTTGATGAAAAATTGGAAGGCCAAGTCTTGTTTTGTTTTGCTTGAGGACAAGCAAAGTTTTAAGTTTGGGGTTGTGATAACGGTCTCAAAACCGTTATTTTCATGCATAAATTTGATATTAAATCACACCCTTTATAACTTAAAGTGAGCTTAGAATCAAGTAAAACTCTTAAGTTGTGTTACATGAGAGTGAAAAGTTGTTTTTAGAGATATTATGCTTGTTTTGCATTGTTTTGCAGGGTTTTTGATGAGAATTGAAGATGGCAATGAAGTAGGAAGGTCATAGACTCAAGAATGAAGAAGAAAAAGGAAGAAAAGAAGAGGCAAACCGCTCAGCGGTCATTTTAGGCGCCTGGGCGGTGGCGTGTGTTGAGGAAAACCGCTCAGCGGTCATTTTAGGCGCCTTGGCGGTTGTCTGTTTTTATATTTTGGATTCTGAGATCTTTCTGTTATCTTTTTGGCTTATATATAGCCCTAATGCGAATCCAAATGTAATTCTTTTGGCAGAGAATAAAGTCCACAGCAGCTCTACACCTTTGGAGGAGATTTCTTGGATGCTTAGGCTCCACTTTATCACTTCTAGGGTTTGCTTTTCCATTCTTCCATTTAGATCATCTAGTTTCACCATAATTATGGTGAACTAAACCCCAACAACCTCATTCATTCATTGTTTCTCTTAGTCAATTGAATTCTTCCATTTGCATGTTTATTTATGTTTTGCATTCAAACCAGTCAAATTATTTTCTTTTACTCAAGTCTTAAACAATTTGTTTACACGAAAGATAAGGCCTTAAGAGTCCTCTGGGAAGAACGATATTGGGATTACCGATTATTATTACTTGATACGATCTGGTACACTTGCCAGGGGTTTAACACCTCCTCACTAGACTCTTCTTCACTTGAATCTTCAGTTGGAGAATCATTGTTATTCTTTTTCTGATCCATAGCGTCTATCTTCTGTTCGATTCTGTTGAGTTTTTCCAAAACCTATCTTTCAAAATTACTTCCAGAACTTTGAAGCATATTCTCTTCATCCTTGAAGCACCATCCCTTTGTGGTCTTCACAAGGCCAAGGGAAGTCAAGGTGTTTCGATGTGTCACATTTGAGCAGTCACAAGAGCATTTATTTTCACCACTAACATCCACACCTTGAAGGGTCAGGATTTTGCTAATAAACACGACATATGGTGCATGTCGTGTATGCTTGATTCCTGCATCAATCATATGATCTTTTATTACTGCCACCCAATTGGTAGGAACATCATTCTTCATGGCATACAACAAAAAAATATCTTCAGTTGTCATTCTGTCTTGTAGAAATCTAGCAGGTAAAATCACCCGAGCAAGAATGTGTGTTGTTATCTTTTCTTCTTTATTCAGTCCCTCATGCAGATATAATCTTTCAATTGGGTGTCTCCCAGGAAACCTTCAACTTTTAATCCTGCAACTTGAAACCAGACATCATTGTGAATGTGAACATTTACTCCTTTTATTCGAGAATGAAGGACACCACATATGTTTCTCATATTGTTGTAGAAGACCCTTACTAAGTCAAGGTACCAATCACTCTTCATCTGGACAAGTGTAACCTTGAGTTACAATCCATCCCTGGAAGTGAAATCCCTCTTTTTCAAATAAGTCGAGGTTCAGATATTTGTGAGGAACTATATGTTTAAACCTCGTCCACCTCAGAAACTTTTTACGACTCTACTCATCACTGATCCACCCGGAGAGATCATCGTTTCTTGCAGCCTCAACAGCCTTTCCTCTGTCTCTTGAAGGATGTGATGAAGAAGCCATTTGAATTTGGACACCAGATAATTTTCCTCAACACAAGGGTTTAGTATATTTGTACTTACAGAACAATGAATCAGAGTTTAGAAACAACTCAGTGTGCATAAGATTTTCAAATTCAGTATATATAAGGGTGGATCAATCAACGTCAAGTGGTACCAATATTTGACGTGGATGAAATCGTTTCAAATATATAGAATCAATGTAATATTGGTATTTTAAAATAAAAAAATAAAAGAATGGCGCGGTTGTTTATATTGAAAATAAATCTATTAATTGAACTTATTCAAAAGTGAAGGGTTTCTTTTTCAAGAATGGCTGGTCTTTCAAAATGGTTTCTTTTCATCCAATGATCTCAATATTCGACGTCAACTATGTGAATAGATTCAAAATTTAAATTGTCTTTAAGTTCTTTCCCCCATAAGAAATCAGATAGCTATGAAATCTAACGGTAGAAAACAAATCGAAGACAATTTAAAAGAAGAATCATACATTGCAAAATAATGAAATGAAACAACATTTTTATAAATATATTTCAGTTCTCAAAATTGTTTCAGTATTAAACATATTATGAACCATATTTCTTTTTCCTAAGCACTTCCCTTTCAGTAAGATGACTAAACCATTATTGTACTATAAAAAACATTTTGTTCACTTGAATTTCAAAGGCAACCTTCATATGAACTGAGGCTTGAATGCGGCACTTTCAAATTCAAGTCAGCAAATTGCAATTTGAAGAACAGAGATGTTTCGAAATCTAAGGAAAGAAAAGCGCTCAAGAGATAAAAAACATGAATCCTAATATGTTCAATACGAAAATAGGAAGCAGGGAATTATGTGAAATGCAGGCTATATTTATATATGAACCGACAATGAGGAACATTAGATGCTCACTTGAATGAACATCGAATTCCTGTAGACTTCGACGTTCAAACATCATTCAGTGAAAAAGTAAAAAATCTCTTTGGATACTGATAATAAATGCTTCTAACGAAAAATACGTCGAAGATCTATGAGTCTTTGACTTTAAAGTGAGAGTTTAAAATAAAAAGGAAAAAATAATAAAAAATGAACTCTTGATAAAGATTAAAACTTTGTAGCCCCAGGGAATTCATCGTAATTGGTGCTCTGCTCAAATCGTTGCCACCACTCCAATGCCCTTCACGTCGATGCCCGTAACGTCTATTCCCCTAGAGGCTTCGACGTTTGATCGATACAAAAATGAAACATAAAGGAAGTAATCGAAGAAATAAGTTAAACAGATTTTGATTTCATTTGAAGTTGTACAATTTGAAAACCTACCCTACATACCTTCCCTAACCAAATTCATGTTAAATGATGACAAGTCTTGTACTTCGATACAAACTGACTATTCTCGATATGATATGTCTCTTCTCGATCTTTAGCTTTGTTTGATGCATCTTAATTGTTAACTTGTATCAATCTTATGATACCTATCCTTATCATAAAATTCAATTAAAGTCTTTTATACAATCATACATATCTTTATCCTAAAATTAACACACACCTACCTATACAAAGAGACATTGAAGACTTGATTTATGTTTTATCATATCTATCTTAATCATAAAAGTTTTAAAAGGAGAGAGGAAAGAAATATAAGGTTGGAAATGTTGTTGTTGAATCTAATAAAAAAAAATTATTTACTGTGTACAATATGTTAACTTTTTTATATGAAAAAAAGTTAGTTCGGATGTTAAATAACATTCATTTCAAATAACTTGTAATAATATAGTAATATTCAATATGATTTTAATTATTCTGATGTATAACTACAAATTATTATTATTATTATTTTCCATATGAAAATAAAGTAATATTTAAAAGTAATAATATGTAAATATTAGAAGATAAAATTCAATAAATTAATAATATAAAAAAAATGTAAATCTTATCTTAAAATATAATGATAACGGGAGGTTATGGGAAATTTTATTAATGAATAAGGAAAGAACAAAACTCGAACAATGGTAGAATGCGATGTATGCTTGGTCTTCTGTATAAAAATCACAATTAATTAGTATGAATATTCGAATCCCTCAATACGCGAAGTTAATTGTATAAAAATAATTTGTATTGAAGTTGTTTCAAACAGTTCGACGTTATATTTGATGATTAAAAAAAGAAATATTATCAAAAGGGCACCACATTTGGCTTTTGGTTGAAGACACTTCGAAGACCCGAACAGATTGACGTAATATTAATTTATTATAGAGTCGAGCGAGCTGTTAATCATGAGCATGGGGAAAAACCAGAGATGTTAACACTTATCAATTTCAAATTGTTTCATCATTAAATGCTTCGAAATCTGAGGAAAAGAAGATGCAAAGGAAATATTATTATTATTCCTAATATGTTCAATAGGGAGGCAAGGAAATACGTAAAATGCAAGCTATATTTATAGATGAACCGATGACGTACATCGTATAATGATTGCCTCTGCCACCATCTTTTTCAACATCGATGCCTGGCGGAATTCGACGTTCAAATATCAATCAGAGAAAAAGTAATAATTCTCATTTGAACATCCCGCCGGCCAGAAATTGTATGCCTTTCAATTGTCCAGGTAAGATTAGGATGGATCGAAGTTAAAAAGTTTGATGTGCCCCATCTATATACATATAATTCCACTTCGTTAATATAATCGATTCTATGTAATAAAGAATCGATTCAAAGCGTTATAAATTCAAATATGCAAATGAGCTTTTAATGATTATTTATGGTGATATTAATTACAACGTTGCTTGATATTCATCACATGTTTGTTAAAATACTAAAAAACAAAGAAATAATGCACGAGAAGGTCAAATTTGTTTTTCTCATAAGGTTAATCATAGTATTTTTTAAAGCTTAATCATTTATAGTAATTATTTATTATTAAATATTATATTCATTCGATCCACGTCAGTGGTATCAATATTGGACGTGGTCTCTCACAAATTCTTGGATCTGGAATTATTCAGAAGTGAAGGGATTCTATTTCGAGAATTACTGGTTTTGCAAAATGGTATCCTTTGCATCAATTATCTGAATATTCGACGTCAAATGTTAAAATTTAAATTTTCTTGAAGTTGTTTCCCCCATACGAAATCAGATAGCTCTGAAATCTAACGGCAGAAAACAAATCCAAGGCAATTTAAAAAAAGAATCATAAATTTCCTAAGCACTTCCCATTCACTAAAATAACTATACCATTACTTTACTATAAAAAAACATTCTATTAACTTGAATTTCAAAGGCCCCCTTCAAATGAACTGAGGCCTGAATGCAGCACTTTCAAATTCAAGTCAACAAATTGCAATTTGAAGAACTGACATGTTTCGACATCTAAGGAAAGAAAAACGCTCAGGAGATAAAAAACACATGAATCCAAATATGTTCAATACGGAAACAGGACGAATGACGTTACAAGAAAAGCACATCTATATTCATAGATGAAACAGTGTGGTCTAATTATTTTATTTCTCAAATTTCTTTAAGCATTAAACATATTGTGAACCATATTTCTTTTTCCTCGCCATTTCCCTCTCGTAAGATAACCTAACCATTTCTGTACTATAAAATGCATTTTCTTGACTTCAATTTCAAAGTCCACCTTCATATGAACTGAGGCCTGAATGCGGCACTTTAAAATTGAAGTCAACAAATTGCAATTTAAAGAACAGATATGATACGAAATCCAAGAGAAGAGGACAATGAAAAAGAGATAAAAAAACATGAATCCTAATATGTTCCATACGGAAACAGGAAGCAAGGCATTATGTGAAATGCAAGCTATATTTATATATGAACCGATGACGTACATTGGATCGTGAACATCTGGTATGAACGTCGAATCACAGCCAAATTCGACGTTCAAACATCATTTAGTGAAAAAGTAAAAAATTTCTTTTGATACTAATAATAATTGTAAAAAAATCTCTTAAAGTAAAAAATCTCGTTGGATACTCATAATAATGTAAAAAATCTCTAATTGACGAAACTACGTCGAATATCTATGACGCTAGGACGTTAAAGTTTGAATAAAAAATAATAAAGTAAAAATAATAAAAATCAGAGGACGCTCAAACATCATTCACAGTGAAAAGGTAAAAAATCTCTTTTGGATACTGATAATAATTATGAGACTGGATGTTAAAGTTAGTGTTAAAAAGAAATAAGAAAAAATAATAAAAAATTGAACAACCCTTGGCATCAAATGATCTCTATATGCGACGTCAACTATAAAATCTACCATTGGAAAATTATGAAATTAAACAATTTTCTCATAAATATATTTTATATATGAAAGCATTAAAAAGAAGGTTGCACAAGTTGTAAGAAAAGATAGTCCAAATGCTTGAATAAGTGATGATGAAGCACGATACAAATTTGGATGATATAGAAAGGATCCTGATATTTTGACAACTTTTTCTAACAACGTTTTGACAACAGGACACGTGTCTTCAAGGTGGTCCCTTACAAGCTCTTGGATCTAGAATTATTCTGAAGTGAAGGATTTCTTTTTCAAGATGGTTTCTTGTGCATCGTAGATCTCAATATTCGACGTCAAATGTGTAAATAGATTCAAAATTTAAATTCTCTTGAAGTTGTTTCCCAGATATAAGAAATCAGATAGCTCTGAAATCTAAGGGAAGAAAACAAATCCAAAACAATTTAAAAGAAGAATCATGCATTGCCAAATGATGAAATTAAACAAGTTTTTCATAAATATATTTTAGTTCTCAAAATTGTTTCAGCATTAAAAATATTGTGAACCATATATCTTTTTCCTCTCCATTTCCCTTCAAGTAAGATAACTTAACCATTTTTGTACTATAAAAAGCATTTTCTTGACTTGAATTTGAAAGGCCACCTTCATATGAACTGATGCCTGTATGCAGCACTTTCAAATTCAAGTCAGCAAATTGTAATTTAAAGAACATATATGATACGAAATCTAAGAGAAGGACAATGACAAGGAGAAAAAAACATGAATCCTAATATGTTCAATACCGAAACAGGACGGATTGCATTACAAGAAAAGCACATCTATATTAATAGATGAAACGGTGTCGTCTAATTATTTTAGTTCTCAAAATTGTTTCAGCATTAAACATATTGTGAACCATATTTCTTTTTCCTCGCCATTTCCCTTCCCGTAAGATAACTTAACCATTTCTGTACTACAAAAAGCATTCTGTTGACTTTAATTTCAAAGGCCACCTTCATATGAACTGAGGCCTGAATGTGGCACTTTAAAATTGAAGTGAGCAAATTGCAATTTAAAGAACAGATATGTCATGAAATCTAGCAGGAAGACAATGACAAGGAGATAAAAAACATGAATCCTAATATGTTCAATACGGAAACAGGAAGCAAGGCATTTAGTGAAATGCAATCTATATTTATATATGAACTGATGACAGACATTAGATCGTGTAATTATGGTCAGTAACTTGAATGAACGTCAATTCCCATCCGATATGACGTTCAAACATCATTCAGTATTAAAGTAAAAAATGTCAAAAATCTCTTTGGATACTGATAATAATTGCTTCTGACAAAAAGTACGTCTCATATCTTGAGTCTACGACGTTAAAGTGAGAATTTAAAAGAAAAAACAAAGAATAATAAAAATTGATCGATGTTCAAACATCTTTCAGTGGAAAAGTTCAAAATATCTTTGGATACTGATAATAATTGTTTAAAATCTCTTTCGATACTAATAATTGACGAAAACTACGTCAAAGAACCATGGGACTAGGACGTTAAAGTGAGAGCTTAAAAGAAAAATAAAATAAGAAAAGATGGATCGACGTTCAAACATCATTCAGTGAAAAAGTTAAAAATCTCTTTGGATACTGATAATAATTGTAAAAAATCTCTTTGGATACTCATAATTGACGAAAACTTCGTCGCAGAACCCAAGTGGACTAGGGCGTTAAAGTTAGTGTTTAAAAGAAAAAAGAAAAAATATTTGAGCGACTGAAGAAGATCAAAGTCCAGATGACTTAATGGAACAAGATTCAGACGGTTCAAACCCCAATCTCTAACACAATTAATGCTCCCAACCACTCCAATGCCCCTCACGTCGATGCCCTTAACGTCTATGCCCCCACAGGCTTCGACGTTTGATTGAAAGAAAAATAAAAGAAGAATAAAAAGTGCAAGACCTTTGGATTCTAGTTGAAGAAGACATCACATGGACTCAATATGCAACGTGAACTACATAGGAAATGAAATAGCTCTGCATCTAAGGGTAGAGTACAAACCCAAGACAATTTAAAAAATGATTCATTTAAAATGTAGAATGATGAAGTTCAACAACTTTTTATATAATTATTTTAGATCCTAAAATTGTTTCAGCATTAAACATACTATGAACCATATTTTGTTTTTGCTAAGCATTTCCCTCTCTGTAAGATATGTTAACCATTTCTGTAATATAAATAAAAACATTTTGTAAAGTAATACATGTCATTTGATTAATAACAAATTGAAATCCCGCCCCCCAGAAATTTTGTACTTTTCAATTATCGAGGTGAGATTTGGAGGGATCGAAGTTAAAAACTCTGATGTGCCCCTCTATATTTATATTATTCCACTTTCAATTTTGCTAAGTTAATATAATCGATTCTAAATAATAAAGAATCGATTCAAAGCATTATAAATTAATAAATGTATTTAAATGATTATGACCTGGTGACATTAGTGACAACGTAGCTAGATATTGATCACACGTTTTTTTAAATATTATAAAGCATAGAAATAATGCACGAGAGAGTTCAAATTTGTTTTTCTAGTAATGTTAATCATAGTATTTTTTTAATATCATAATCATTGATATTAATCACTTATTATAACTATTAATAATATATTAATAATCTTTATAAGAATCAGAGTTCTAAACCAATGACCAAGAGATTCATCTCTCAAAAATGAAAATCCATATTATGACTTCCAAAGTGGCTACCTATGTCAGTCTGTCTCGACTTTTAGTGTGAAACAAACATCCCAACATTCATTTTAGGGTCAACCAGTCTCGACTGTTAGTCAAACATAACCTGCTTAATCTTCGACCCAACCCATTATGTCTTAATTTTCCCCACATCGGTTTGTCTTGACATGTAACGAGTTTTGGACTTCGATAGACCCCGACTATTCTAGATACACGCTGTCTCTTCTCGATCTTTGGCTTGGTTTGATGCATCTTAGTTGTTTGTCTCAATCTTATTTTCTAAACTGACATATCTTAGTTTTTGTCCACAATAATGCATCCTAACCTTCAGTTTATCACTCAACTTAACTTTTATTTAAATTTAAAGTATTATTTTTTTGTAATGAATAAACATTTTTTAGTATAATCATACTTATCTTTATCCTAAAATTAGCACATACCTAGAAAGATACATTGAAGACTTGATTTATGTTTTAATACCCATCTTAATCATAAAACTTTTAAAAGGAGAGGAAGAAATATAAGGTGTGGGAATGTTGTTCAATCTAATAAAAAAGTATATTTATTATATGAAGAAAGTTAATTTAGATGTTTTCACATAATTTATAAAATATAATAATATAATAATATTTATTATTATTTTAAGTATTGTGATGTATAATTATAACTCAATTCTCGATTTTTTTTCGCATTTTCCTCGATTTTATAAAATTTTTTTTTCTAATCTTAGGTTACAATCCAATTTCTGGGAAAGATTAAAATTCGGTTTCTGGGAAAACCATTTAAGACTTTAACCATTTTGAAAAATCACTGAGAGCTTAAACGATTTTCTTTGAAAGCTTAAATGGTTTTCAAAAACCGTTTAATATATTAACTTTTAACCTATTTTTAAAATTTTTCTTTCAAACTAAAATTAACCAATAATTAATTTATTTTTAATATTATTTAATACGTTACACTATATTAAATAAAATTTTACATTATTATTATTATTATTAAATTTATTAATATTATTATATTTATTTTTATTTTTAGTTTTATTAATTTTAATTTAAAAAGAAAATTTAAAAAAAATGTTAAACGATTTTTTGAATTTGAATTTTTAAAATGAGTCTTTGCGTGGTTTGTTCGCGACCTTTAAATATGTGATGATAACTAGAAATGACTCAAAATCACACTTGCTGATCACAAAACCCCAGGCTGCTTATCTTGGCTAAATGACTGCATCCTCTTCTAATCTCACCAAAATCTCCACATCGGCTGAGAGAAGTACTAGTCCTACAGGATGGATCAGTGACGATGGAGTTAGAGAAAGGTTCATCCATGGAAGAATCAAAATTGTTGTCACTCCGAAGTATCTTGATCTGAGCTTATTTGAAAGAGAAGGGTTTATGTTTCCTGGTTGATTGAAGTCTCAGGAACTATCGTCCTTGGTTCAATTGAAAGGATACTGGTATCTTGATCTTGTGAAAGTGTTCTACCACAACCTGAAACTGGTAAACGGTGATATTCACTCTAGAGTAAAGGGGGTTGACATTGTGATTGACAACGATACATGGCTGCATGCTGTCAGTTTAAAAGCTGAGGGTGTATCATCTCATCTACTTAACTCGACAAATTTGTTGTTGAAGATGAGAGATGTCTACAAAGTGTGGCTAAGATATTTTGATGACAATACAAGGTTATCGCAGTTGCTTGAAAAAGACCTCGCTCATGAAGGACTAAGGATGGAAGAAAGAATAATGGCTCATATACTTGCCTTTGTGATTCTACTTGCAAGAATCCCTAAACCAAATATGACAGCTGAAGATATCTACTTGCTGTATATGGAAGAATGGAAAAGCAAACCCTAGATTTGATAAAGTGGAGCCTAAGCATCCAAGAAATCTCCTCCAAGGTGTGTAGAGTTGTTGTGGACGTTTCTCTCTGCCAAAAGAATTACATTTGGATTCGCACTGGGATATATATAAGCCAAAAAGATAACAGAAAGATCTCAGAATCCAAAATATAAAAACAGACAACCGCCCAGGCGCCAAAGTTGGTCGCTCAGCGGTTTGCCTCAATCTGCGCCACTGCCCAGGCGTCACCATTGACCGCTGAGCGGTTTGCCTCTTGCCGTTCTGGACGCTCAGCGTCACCGCCTGGGCACCAGACAGTAGCTCCACCTCGAATTAGGACGCCAGACATCACCGCCTTGCCTTTTTCTCCTTCATTCTTGAGTCTATGACCTTCCTACTTTATTTCCATCTTCATTCTCATCAAAAACCTTGCAAAACAATGCAAAACAAGCATAATATCTCTAAAAACAACTTTTGACTCTCATGTGACATAACTTAAGAGTTTTACTTGATTCTAAGCTCTTTTTAAGCTATAAAGGGTGTGTTTTAATATCAAATTCAAGCATGAAAATAACGGTTTTTAGACCGTTATCACTCCCATCAGTAAATCTCCGTCGAGAATCATCATCGCTTATCGAACCATTCACATTAGCTTCTCTAACAGTAGCCATGCTATTTTCTTTCTCTATTCTTGAGAGATGAGATGAAGAAGCCATTTTTAGAGACACTATAGGATTCACAGATTTCAGTCAAGGATCATTGGAAAACGTCGAAGCCCTATCGAGTTCGATGTGCAAACATCAATCATAGATAAAGTAATTATGTACTAACGTCGAAGACCATAAAAATTCGACGTTAAAATATTTCGGCGAATATCAAAGTGACTTCCCGCAACCCAAAAATGTCTACTTTTCTATCACCCGCAAAGAAGGTGAGATTTGGAGGGATCGAAGTTAAAAAGTTTGATGTGCCCTCTATATTCATATAATTCCTCTTTCAAGTTTGCTACGTTAATATAATTGATTCGAAGTAATAAAAAATCGATTCCAGGCGTTATAAATTAAGAAATGCAAATGAGTTTTTATTGATTATTTATGGTGACATTAATGACAACATGGTTGGATATTGATACATGTTTGGTAAAATACTAAAAAGCAAGGAAATAATGCATGAGAGGGATGTTTTTTATAATAATGTTAATCATGGTATTTTTTAAAGCTTAATCATTTATACTAATTACTTATTATAACTATTAAATTTTTGAAAGTAATTTATTTGATTTTGACCAAATAAAAGGTCTAAGTTTTTTTTTGAATTTTTATCGTTGTCGACCTTTTAAAAACTGATCACTGGTTTAAAAGTGCAAATTTCAGTACACTGCTAACTTGAATCGATTAAGGAAGAAGTAAAAAGAAAAGATTTCATGTATGATTTTATAGAAAAGAGAGCGCCAAATTTTGAAATTGGCGGATGAAAAAAACGTCAAAGCCCCATGGAATTTGACGTTCTATTAAGCACATCATTAATGCTCCCAACCACTTCAATTCACTTCACGTCCCAGCCCCGCAGCCGTCGACGTTCTATGGGAGGGGTGAAAAGAAAAGAGGTACCAAAGTACGGTACTTTCTGATATTGGCGGCTAATTAAGAGAAAACGTCGATTTTCCTCATATTCGACATTCTATTGGCTAATGTTTTAAGGGAAACCATCAATTATTTGGCGTTGGACGTTATATTTACATATAACGTCATATTTTTAATGTATGCGACGTGGAATTTATTTATTGAATTAAAAACATAACACGGTCTCACTGTTTGTTCGCGCTTCCATTTCTGCTTGAACTTTCTTCTTCGCGGACAACTGCGATAAAGAAAGAAGGTTATTTTTAAGTTGTTTCAATGTCATTTGGTTCACATTTGTATGGTTGACCGATTGTTTTTTGTTTACCTTTAGGCTGTTTCAATGTCAATGAACTTCATCATCTTCTCCAGTGACACCATTTCAAGTATGTTTTTTTTTCTTTCAATATCTCTTATCCATGATAGATATTTATTTTTTGTTCTCTACATCTACAAAAGTTAGTTTTTATTTTTTCCGTAGATTCTTTTCTTTTAGAGTCCTAGAGTATGGATCGAAGCTGGATTCGTGAGCGTCGTTTTAGTGAAGAGTATGACCGAGGGGTTTCTGAGTTCATACAATATGTTAAGGAACACGCAAAACCAGTGAACGGGGCATATTTTTGCCCTTGTGTTCATTGTCTCAATCAAGTACGTGAAGACTTGGACAACATCCGTGATCATCTGTTCATCTATAGAAAAATGAGAAGTTATACAGTTTGGACTTGGCATGGGGAAATATTATATTAGCGAACAACTTTAAGAGGTTCGAATTATGTCGAAGAATCGATGAGTGATCATTTAGACGAAATGGTACGTGACGTTGGAGAAATTTTTTTGGAAGAGCTCATTTATGCGATAGTTTTAAGAACGATTCAGAGCAAGAGTTGTATCCAGGATGCATCAATTTTACAAGGCTATCGGCTACTTTGAAATTGTTTTGTTTGAAAGCAAGAAACGGATGGATTGATAAAAGTTTCACGAAATTGTTGGAGTTACTGAAGGACATGCTTCCAGAAAATAACACGTTACCTATACGTAATTACGACGCGAAGAAAATTCTATGTCCAATGGGTTTGGAATACCAAAAGATACATGCATGTCCCAATGACTGTGTATTGTATAGAGATCAGTATGCTTCAATGAAGGTGTGTCCAATGTGTGGTTCGTCACGATTTAAGAAGAAACTTCATGGAAATAACGATGAACAGAATGAAGGTCCACCGGCTAAGGTCGTGTGGTATTTACCTATAGTACCGAGGTTGAAACGATTTTTTTCTGTTAAAGAACATGCGAAGAATCTTATGTGGCACGTTGATGGAAGAAAATGCGATAATCTTCTTCGACACGCAGCTGATTCCCCACAATGGAAGAACATTGATGCCACATTTCCCGAATTTAGTGTAGAGCCAAGAAACTTAAGACTTGCACTTGCTACCGATGGTATGAATCCTTATGGCAACTTAAGTAGCAAAAATAGTTCATGGCCAGTTATTTTGATGATATACAATCTATGTTGTGCATGAAGAGAAAATACATGATGTTGTCGATGATGATATCGGGTCCTAGACAACCTGGAAATGACATTGATGTTTATCTAAAACCCTTAATTGACTATTTAAAAATGTTGTGGAAAGAGGGCGTCGGGGTCTTCGATTCATATTCAGAAGAAAACTTTCGTTTGCGTGCAATGTTGTTTTGCACCATAAATGATTTCCCAGCCTATGGGAACTTTAGCGGTTACAGTGTTAAAGGTCATTTTGCATGTCCGATTTGTGAAGAAAATACTAGTTATCTTCAACTAAAGCATGAGCAGAAAACTGTGTACACAAGACACCGAAGATTCCTTCCTCGAAATCACCCTTACCATAGATTGAAGAAAATGTTTAATGGAAGTCCTGAAGATGATGTAGTGAGCAGACCACGTAATGGGGAAGAAGTATACAACCAGGTGAGGAACATTGATGTTGTCTTCAAAAAACATAAAAAAATGACCCTTGAGAAAAACATTTGGAAAAAGCAATCAATATTCTTTAATCTTCCATATTGGTGTAAACTTGATTTGCGACATTGCATAGACGTGATGCATGTTGAAAAAAATGTATGTGATAGTGTTGTTGGGACTTTACTAAACGTTAAAGGAAAAACAAAAGATGGAGTGAAGGCACGACAAGACTTAGTTGACATGGGAATCCATTCTGAGTTACATCCGCAGTCCATAGGAAGACGCACCTATCTTCCTTCAGCTTGTCATACTCTTTAGAAAAAAGGAAAACCCGATCCCTCGACGAGAAGAGCCTACTACTAATTACCGGCTTGCTATCCCTAGCCTCCCCTAGTAATTAATAATGCATGATAAACGGAAGCAAAAACAATTGATCGTCCTAACCCCCTATCCCTTGGTGGTATTGCTTAATCAAGGAATTTCCCACTAGTTCATGACAGTACCGTACGTTCTCGTATCAATAAAGACAAACAACAATTATCGAATGAGTTAAACGATAAAAGCATTAAGAGCAGATGAGAAACCCAACAATTGATAATCAAAGCATACGACAAGCATATAAATAAATAAGAAATTCGATATATGAGAGTTTAGAGGTTACATCTTTCCCCAGCAACAAATAAGATTAGTTCTCCATCGTCATGGAGAAACTAGGTGAATAATGGAATGAAAGAGATACAAACCCTAAAAAGGAGAAAAGAAGAGTTGTCACCATCTCTAAATCTAC
The DNA here is from genome assembly GCA_027742785.1 of Vigna reflexopilosa. NCBI lineage: Eukaryota > Viridiplantae > Streptophyta > Magnoliopsida > Fabales > Fabaceae > Vigna > Vigna reflexopilosa. The sequence goes on from CM050932.1 coordinate 14,835,240, forward strand.
CCCAAAGGGGTGAAAAGTGTGTTTTTGTGCCTAAGCCATCCAAAAGATACAAACCCTAAGACGTTCTGGCCTTTAAATAGGGCATAAATATAACAGAAAACAAGTTCAAGCCCAAACAGATGATAAAAATCGCAGAAAACAGGTACAAGCCCATCTGAAAACCGCTCAGCTCCTAGTTTCACCGCCCGGCGGTTTCGTCCAAGCCGCGCCACCGCCCGGCGGTCAATTTCACCGTTGGGCGCTGGACAATTGCACACTGGTCAACTTTTCAGCATTCTGGTACACTGGTTGACTTTTCTGGTTGACTGGTTGACTTTTCTACATTCTGTTTGACTTTTCTACACTCCAACCGTTTGATAATTTAACCATTCTTTCAAATCATTCCAAAAACCTACAAAATCAAGGGAATTTAAAGAAAAAATCATAAAACATGTCCTCAACTCTTTTATTCACAAAAATAAAAAAAAAATCATGATTCCAAGCAAGTTTCTAAGTCAAAAGGGTGCATTTGATATCAAAATTAAGTATGAAAATAATGGCTTTTGAACCGTTATCACAACCCCAAACTTTTAACTTTGCTTGTCCTCAAGCAAACAAGATGAAACTTAGTCTTCCATAAATCAACACAATGGTTCAATCATGTTCAAAAGCTCTTTCTTTCAAGATAGGTAATCACTCAAATCAACTCATCAATAAAATTTAGTGAAGATGTGCACATGCTTTGATTCAATTTACTCATCCTGGTGTTCACATAATCATATAATCTTCCAACAGATGCTATTCTCATGAATGATCAATTAGCTAAGCATAGATATAATCATGAATTCATGGAATCATTCCTCACCAGATAAAGTGTTTCACTCAATCACACAGGTGTTTCAAGAGGTCACTCCTTCCCTCTACTATCTATATGTCACATAGAACAAAATTGCCTTTCATTTGCCATAATCAAACATCATCACATACACATAACATCACAAGGAATTTTCACGGCTTATAATGTGGTTGGGCTAACAAGGAAAATTGGTTTTTCTAGATCACAAAACCCTTGAGTTAAGAGAGTTATTATACATTCATAGTTCAAGCACAAACTCTCTTTTTACCAATCTCACTCATTCCCAACTTTCCCTTTTCTTCACATTGAGCTTTTCTTTTCATGCTTTTTCTTTTTCTATCTTTTTCATCTTTTCTCATGCATTTTCTTTTCAACTCATAAGCTCAATGCCTAACTTTTCTTTTTCTTTTTCAATTCTCCCAACAACCCCAAACTTGAACCTTTAACAATATCCCAAAAATATTTCTCAACCTAACTATTTTTATAGCAAGGGTTTTCATCCTATTTAAGGCTTAGGTTCAAAAAGGGTAGAACATAAGATGTTCTTTTTCATGTGGGACAAAATTTTTGGCTTAGAAAAGGGCTTATCAAAAATGGCCTTGATCATGTGACACATACACGTAATTCAATCAATCACAGAAACTCAGGAAAAATCATTTATGCTTCCAGTAGATAGAAAATATATCAATAAGAACTCTGGAGCTAAAAAACCTCACACAAGCTTATTCCAATCATTCAATCAAATACCTTGCTTAACCTCATAATCACAATCACAAAACCACAATGCATTTATTCACACAGCTTGTGAACCACCACCTGTATATTAGCATATTGTGCAATCTCAACTTCATCAATATCAAAGCATCATCAAGCAATACCCATCATGCAAAAATATCAATATCAAACCACTGCATCAGATATAGTGTCCAACCAAGTACATCAATACCTATTCTAAAAACAGAAGCAAATAGAACACAATTTAAAAAGATAAGTTTAGAAAACTGGGTTGCCTCCCAGGTAACGCTTGTTTAACGTCACGAGCCTGACCCAAACCTTTCTAGCACCCATCAGTAGGTGCAAAACTTACCGTCACCCATCAGTAGGTGTACCTTCCTGTATCCTTCAGTCAATGCTATCCTAGTAGCATTCATCAGTAAACGCCGTTAGTGACATCCATCAGTAAACGTCAAACCATATAGCATCCATCAGTAGATGCTAATCTTTCTTATCTTCATTGGCATCCATCAGTAGACACCAAATCACCTAACATCCATCAGTAGATGTTATCATTACTACCATCAAAAGCAGCGCATGACCCAAAATAAAATCAAATAAAATAAAATAAAATAAAATAAAATCAAATCAAATCAAATCAAATCAAGTAAAATAAAATAAAATCAAATAAAATAAAATAAAATAAAATCAAATAAAATCAAATAAAATAAAATAAAAGAAAATAAAATCAAATCAAATAAAATCAAATAAAATCAAATCAAATAAAATCAAATAAAATATAATAAAATCAAATCAAATAAAATCAAATCAAAACGAAATAAAAGATAAAAAAAATTCAGAAACTGGGTTGCCTCCCAACAAGCTCTCTTTTAATATCATTAGCTTGACCCAGTAAAGCCCAAACATCCATCAGTAGGTGTTGATATTTTTTGTTGGCGTCCTTCCTTCCTCCATGACACCAACAACATCTCGAGACTTTTCTTGTCACCAACTCTAAGGATCCTCCATCTTCAGCATTTTGTTTGCTTTGATAGTCTTGACAACCCATAACCTATTCTTGAATTTCATTGATATGCCAGGTTTGGGTTTGTCACTTTTCCCATCAGGGTGTTGGTGAACCAATTCTCCTTCCTTATCTGCCTCCTGATGATCTTGTGCTCCTAGTACCAAAAATTTTATCCTGCATACACTAAAGAACACTGCACTAGAGACAGATTTAGCCCAAATAATAAAAGATATTTTTTTTTTACAAAGAAAGAAAAATAAAAACAGAAAGATAAAAAGATAGAAAGAAAGGGGTAGAAAGCTAGAAAGTCTAATCAGTTAAGAATCACACACATAGAATAGTTCTACCATGAGTTCAACGACGCCAAAAACTTGTTAACAAACTGGCAAGTGTACCAGATCGTATCAAGTAATAATAAATGGTAAGTCCAAGTATCGTTTTCCCAAGAGACTCACGACACTAAACTGTTGTGCTTTTGCTTAACCAATCAAGACTATAAGAACAAAATATTTTTAGTGTTTTTGAATGTAAAGTGCGAAAAAATAAACATGAATGCAATTTGATCAATTGAGGTTAAACACAAAAGTGGATGAATGATGTTGATAATATGAGAAGGATTTGTTGCTAGGATTCAGATTTCACCCAATCACTCTCATAAATCTATTATTCTTATTAGATTCGCTTTATTATCATATTGTCATGCAAACTTTCTTAATCTACCCTAAACCTGATCCCTCGGCGAGAAGAGCCTACTACTAATTACCGACATGCTATCCCTAGCCTCCCCTAGTAATTAATAATGCATGATAAACGGAAGCAAAAAAAATTGATCGTCCTACCCTCCTATCCCTAGGTGGTATTGCTTAATCAAGGAATTTCCCACTAGTTCATGACAGTACCGTACGTTCCCGTATCAATAAAGACAAACAACAATTATCGAATGAGTTAAACGATAAAAGCATTAAGCGCAGATAAGAAACCCAACAATTGATAATCAAAGCATAGAACAAGCATATAAATAAATAAGAAATTCGATATATGAGAGTTTAGAGGTTACATCTTTCCCCAACAACAAATAAGATTAGTTCTCCATCGTCATGGAGAAACTAGGTGAATAATGGAATGAAAGAGATACAAACCCTAAAAAGGAGAAAAGGAGGGCTGTCACCATCTCCAAATCTACCCCAAAGGGGTGAAAAGTGTGTTTTTATGCCTAAGTCATCCAAAAGATACAAACCCTAAGACATTCTGGCCTTTAAATAGGGCATAAATATAAAAAAAAACGTCCAAGCCCAAATAGATGATAAAAATCGCAGAAAATAGGTCCAGGCCCATCTGAAAATCGCCCCGCTCCTAGTTTCACCGCCCGGCAGTTTCCCTCAAGCCGCGCCACCGCCCGACGGTCAATTTCACCGCTGGGCGCTGGTCAACTGCACACTGGTCAACTTTTCAGCATTTTGGTCAACTGGTTGACTTTTCTAGTTGACTATTGACTTTTCTGCATTCTGTTTGACTTTTTTGCACTCCAACCATTTGATAATTCAACCATTCTTTCAAATCATTCCAAAAACCTACAAAATCAAGGGATTTTAACGAAAAATCATAAAACATGTCCTCAACTCTTTTATTCACAAAACTAAAGAAAAATCATGATTCCAAGCAAGTTTCTAAGTCAAAAGGGTGCATTTGATATAAAAATTAAGTATGAAAATAACGATTTTTGAGCCGTTATCAAAGGTTCCACAAGGTTATTCGTCGAATATTAGTAGCCTTGTTTCTATGAAAGATTTAAAGTTAGTTGGTTTAAAGTCCCACTATTGTCATGTCTTAATGCAACAACTTTTAGCAGTACTATTCGAGCCATATTACTTGTCTCTGTGAGAGGTATTCTCAAACGTTTGATTTTGTTTTTCAATGCCATTTGCAAGAAAGTTGTTGATCCTTGTCGCAACTGGGATCGCGACGGGACGGCGAACCGAAAAACAAACGGTTTTAAGAAAAGATTTTGGGAGTCGCCACCATAATTTATTATGGAAAACTATGGAAAAAACCCTAAAATAAAAGCATGGTCTACGAAAAAGAGATTTGCAACTTCGGGAATCGGTTACACGTAAGGAAGGTATTAGCACCCTAGCGCGCCTACCCAAAGGCAATACCTCTAATTAAATGTATAAAATTAACGTAGTTTTCCAAAATATTTAATTTTCCCCAAATATAAAAGTAAAATAAAATAAAAGAAATTATTATCAAACAAAAATATTTTTTTGTTTTATGAACCCGACAAGGATTACCTTGGTCCTACGTATATCCATTAATGGTCAATCAGGGATCACGTAGTTCTTTATCTAGAAAAAGGTTTGTGAGTTTGTTTAAAAATTATTATGGATTTTTTCACATTTTTTGAAAAGTGAAAAGGTTTAGTTTAACAAAATTGACGTTAAGCTTTTAAATATTTTGTATTTTTTTATTTTAAGAATGGTGGAAAAAAAAAAGATATTGGCCATAGGCCAACGCGTACCCTTTATTTTATTATTTAAAAAAAACATTATTTGTGTGCGGTAAAAAAAACCTTTTAGAAAAAAGAAAGTTGAAAGCACAATAAAAAGAAAAAGAATGGTGTAGAGATATCATACCTTTTTGGCTTTCGGTACTCCTTGTTTCTTCTTTGGTGATTGCGGTTGACAGAACCCTTATGTGTGAGAACCTATTTTTCTCTATACTCTCTTTCTCTCTCTCTATTATTTCTGCATTTTTCTCTCTCTTTTTTTTCGTCCTCCTTTTTCTTTCACAGGGTGCGTATTTATATACACATTATAATATTATGACAATCTTGCCTTAATTGAGAATTAAATGACAATGGACAAAATAGGGAAAGAAATGGTCTTGATTGCAAGAAAAATAAATCAAATAATATTGAAGACATTGATTATAATTATTGGCAGAAAATTGATTCAAATTATTACCATATTAAACTAATATTTCAAAAATATTCTAAAGTGATGTGTCCAACATTAAGGATGATTATTTCATTTTTTTCCTTTTCCTTTTTTTCTTTACCTACCATTAATTATTATTCTCTTATTCTTTAATTTTAATTATTTACCTTCCCGGATGAAATTGGGTGTTGACAGCTGTCCCTCTTTATTTAGATTTTGCTAGATAACATGAACTTTGTGTTATCATAGTAAAGGCTAAATAAAGATAAAGACACTAACAACCCTATGAGGCTTTTGCTTAAAGGCCTGGTAGAGAGTGTAACAACCTTGTGGATTTTGCTTAAAGGCCAAGACATCTGTGCAGGGTGTGTCATACCCTATGAACTTCGTTGGACAGGTGTATGAACCCCCTCTCTTTTTTGAGAGGCACAAAACCTCGTAAACCTGGTGAACCTGGAGAGACACAAAGGCCTCGTAAACCTGGAGAGGCGCAAAACCTCGTAAAACTGGTGAACTTGGAGAGGCGCAAAAACATCGTAAACTTGGAGAGGCCCTGTTAAGACCCTGGCAAGTGTACCAGATCGTATCAAGTAATAAAAATCGGTAATCCCAATATCGTTCTTCCCAGAGGACTCTTAAGGCCTTATCTTTCGTGTAAACAAATTGTTTAAGACTTGAGTAAAAGAAAATTAGTTTAAATGGTTTGAATGCAAAACAGAAATAAACATGGAAATGCAGGAATTCAATTGACTAAGAGAAACTATGAATGAATGAGGTTGTTGGGGTTTACAATTTCATCTTATCCACCCTCATATATCTACTCTTCTTATTTACTTTACTTATTTATCATATTGCCATTCAAACTTTCTTGGTCTACCCTTAACCTAATCCCTTGGTGAAAAGAGCCTATTACTAATTACCGGCATGTTATCCCTAGCCTCCCATAGTAATTAATAATGCATGATAAGCGGAAGCAACATACAATTGATCGTCCTACCCCTATCCCTAGGCGGTATTAACATAATCAAGGAATTCTCCCCAGTTCATGACATTACTGTACGTCCCTGTATCAATAAAGAAAAACAACATCTACCGAATGAGTTAAACGGTAAAAGCATTAAATACAGGTAAAGAACCCAACAATTGATAAATCAAGCATATGCAAGCATATAAAGTAAACAAGAATTTGGATATATGATAGTTTCAAAAGATTACATTGTTCCCCAACAACAAAGGGTTTAGTTCACCATAGTCATGGTGAAACTAGATGAAATAAAATGGAAGAATGGAAAAGCAAACCCTAGATTTGATAAAGTGGAGCCTAAGCATCCAAGAAATCTCCTCCAAAGGTGTAAAGCTGCTGTGGACGTTGTGCTCTGCCAAAAGAATTACATTTGGATTCGCTCTAGGGCTATATATAAGCCAAAAAGATAACAGAAAGATCTCAAAATCCAAAATATAAAAACAGACAACCGCCTAGGCGCCAAAATTGGCCGCTCAGCGGTTTGCCTCAACACACGCCACCGCCCACGCCCCTAAAATGACCGTTGAGCGGTTTGCCTCTTGTCGCTCTGGACGCTCAGCGTCACCGCCTGGGCGCCAGACAACAACTTTTCCTTGCACTAGGACGCTCAACGATGGAATTTACCGTTGAGCGATTCACAGACTCTTCTTTTCTTCCTTTTTCTCCTTCATTCTTGAGTCTATGACCTTCCTACTTCATTGTCATCTTCCATTTTCATCAAAAACCCTGCAAAACAACGTTTGACTCTCATGTAACACAACTTAAGAGTTTTACTTGATTCTAAGCACATTTTAAGCGACAAAGGGTGTGTTTTAATATCAAATTTATGCATGAAAATAACAGTTTTGAGACCGTTATCAGCCGTCGCCACCGCAAGCAGCAGCACTCCAACCGCCGTCGCCGCCACCGCAACCACTCCACCACCGCCGCCACCACCACCACCACCAATGCAACCCCCACCACAACCACCACAACAACCACAACCACCACCACCAGCAGCAACACTGCCAGCACAACCACTACCACCACCGCCACCACCACTACCACTACCAACGCACCACCTCCACCGCCACCGCCGTCGCCGCCACCACCAACACCACCACGACCACCAAGACAACAACAACCTCCACCACCACCACCACCACCATTACAACCACAACCACAACCACCACCGCCACCACCATCACAACTAGAACCACAACCACCACCACCACCACAACCACCCCCACCGTCACCACCATCACGGCCACCACCACCACCACCACCACAACCACCACCACCGCCACCACCACCATCAGCACCAGCAACGCCAGCACCACCACTACCACCACCACAACAACCACAACCACCACTGCCATCACCACCACCACCCCCACCACCACCACTAACACCACCACTACCACCACCACCACCAAAACAACCATCACCATCGCTGCCACCACCACAACCACTACAACCACCACTGCCGCCACCACCACAACCAGCACTGCCACCGTCGCCGCCACCACCACCACCACAACCACCACCACAACGACCACCATAACAACCACCAACACTGCCACAGCTGCCACCACCAGCACCACCCACACCACTACTAAGACCACCACGACGACGATAACCACCTCCACCACAACCACCACCACCACCACCGTCACCACAACCACAACCACAACCACTGCCACCGCCACCACCACCACCCTCGATGCAACCACCACCATAACCACCACAACAACCACAACCACCACCACCACCAGCAGCATCGCCAGCACAACCACTACCACCACGGCCATCACCTCCACCACCGCCACCGCACCATCGTCGTCGTCGCCGCCACCACCAGCACCACTATGACCACCAGTAACACCACCACGACCACCACCACCACCACCACCACAACCACCACCACCACCGCTACCACCATCACAACCAGAAGCACAACCACCACCACCACCACAACCACCACCACTACCACAACTACCACCACCACTACCACCACCGCCGCCGCCACCACCACTACAACCACTGTCATCACCGTCGGTAACAACGACGCCGTCGCCACAACCACCACCCCCATAACCACATCCCTCATAACCATCACCCCCATCGCCATTGCTGTCGCCACCGCCACCGTCGCCTCCACTACCACCTCCACCACCACCACCACCACCACTACCACCACCAAAACCAACGCCACAAGCATGGCCGCCTCTGCCGTCACCACTAGCACTACATCCACTAACACCACTAAAACCACCACTACCACAACCAACACACCTACCGTCACCACCACCACCACCACAACCACAACCACCACCCCCACCACCACAACCACAACCGCCACCGTCGCCACCACTACCGCTGCTGCCACCACCAGCACCACCCACACCACCACTAAGACCACCACGACGACGATAACTACCTCCATCACAACCACCACCACCAATACCACTGCCACCGTCGCCACCACCACAACCACCACAACAACCACAACCACCACCATCGCAATCGCACCACCGCCGTCGTCGCCGCCACCACAAGTACCACCACGACCACAAGTAACACCACCACCACCACCACCACCACCACAACCACCACCACCACCATCACAGCCACAACCACAACCACCACCGCCACCACCATCACAACCAGACCCACAACCACCACCACCACCACAACCACCACCACCACCGCTACCACCATTACAACCAGATCCACAACCACCACCACAACTACCACCACCACTGCCACCACTGCCGCCGCCACCACCACTACAACCATCGTCATCACTGTCGGTAACAACCACAACCACCACCCCCACCACCATAACCACAACCAGCACCTCCACAGCCACCACCACCACCACCATAACAACCAACACCACCGCTGCCACCACAACCACCACCGCCGCCGCCACCACCACCACAACCACCATCATCACCGTCGGTGACAGCGACGCCGCCGCCATCACCACCACCACCACAACCACCACCCCCACCCCCACCGCCGCCACCATCGCCACCACCACCACCACCACTGCCACCACCACCACCACCAACACCACTAACACCACCACCACAACCACCATCGTCGCCACCTCCACCACCACAACCACCACCACAACCACTACAACGACCACTGCCGCCAGCACCACAACCAGCAGTGCCACCACCGCCGCCACAACCACCACCACCAACACCACCACGATCACCACCACCATAACCACAACCACCACCGCCGACGCCTCCAGCGCCTCCACCACCCCTACTAGAACCACCACTACCATCACCATCGCCGCCACCACTAACACTACCACCACTACCACCATTGTCGCCATCATCACCACCACAACCACCATCACCGCCATCGCTGCCACCACCACCACCACCACCACCACTACCACCACCAACACCAAAGCCACAAGCACCGACGCCTCCGCCGCCACCACCACTAACAGCACTAAAACCACCACTACAACTACCACCACCACCACAACCAGCACCGCCGTCGCCACTAGTACCACCACCACTGCCACTGCCGCCGCCACCACCACCTCCACAACCACCGTCATCACCGTCGGCGACAGCGACACCGCCGCCATCACCACCACCAGCACAACCACCACCCCACCCCCACCGCCGCCACCATCGCCGCAACCGCCGCCACCACCACCACCACCAAAACCACCACAACCACCACCACTACCACCACCCCCACCACCACCTCTACCACGACCACCACAACCACCACAACCACCATCACCACCACCACCACCACAACCACCACCGCCACCACCACCACAAGCACTACCACCGCCGCCGCCGCCACCACTGATACCACCACCACAACCACCACCACCATCACCGTTGCCGCCACCGCCGCCGCCACCTCCACCACCATCACCACTGCCACCACCACCACCACCCCCACCGCCGCCGCCGTTGCCTCCACGACCACCACAACCACCACCACCGTCGCCGCCACTACCGCCACCACCACCACCTCCAAAACTACCACCACCACCACCTCCACCACCGCCACCACCATCATAACCACTACCACCGCTGCCATCGCCACTGCCGCCGCCACCACCACCACAACCACCACAAGAACCACAACCACCACCACCATCACCGTCGCTGCCATCGCTGCCGCCACCACCATCACCGCGACCACCACCACAACCACCACCATCACCACCGTCGCCGCCACTGCCGCCACCACCACCACCAAAACCACACCCACCACCACCTCAACCACCACCACAACCACTACCACCGCTGCCACCACCACCGTCGCCGCCACCACCACCACTGCCGCCGCCGCCACCACCAGCACCACCACCACTAACCCTAATACCACCACCACCACCACAACCACCACTACCACCACCGCCGCCGCCACCACCATCACCGCCACCACCACCACCACCACATCCACCACCACCACCACATCCACCTCCAACACCACCATTGTCGCCGTCGTCGCTGCCACCACCAGCGCCACCACCACCACTACTAACACCACCGTCGCCACCACCGCCACCACCACTGCCACTAGCACCACCAGATCCTCCATCACCATCGCTGCCACCACCACGACCACCACTACCACCACCGTTGTCGCCACCACCATCACCACCACCACCACCACCACCACATCCACATCCCCTACCACCACCACCACAACCACAACCACCACCAAGTCGCCGACACTGCCGCCACCAGCAACACCACCAAAACCACCACCACCACCACCTCCACCACCGCCACCACCACCACCACAACGACTACCACCGCTGCCATTGCCACCGCCGCCGCCACCACCACCACATCCACCACAAGAACCACAACCACCACCACCATCACCGTCGCCGTCACCGCCGCCTCCACCACCACCACCGCCAGAACCACCACAACCACCACCGCCACTACCACCACCACCTCCACAACCACAACCACCACCGTCACCGCCACCACCACTAGCACCACCACCGTCACCACTAACACCACTACTACCACCCTCACTGCACCACCACCGCCGCCGCCGCCACCGTCACAACCAGAACCAAAACCGCCACCACCACCATAACCACCGATGGGTGTCGCACCCCATGCAAATTTAATGTGCATAAAGAATGCAGTATAGTACTAGGAAGTGACTCCTAGGTCGTCTCTCAAGGACCAAATGTGGTTCGAGAATTAGTTCTAACACGTAGTGGGGGGGAGGTTGTTGAAAAGTTTGTGAATGCGGATAAACAAAATCAAAACACGAATGCAAACAACAATGTAAACACAGATGTAAACAGAAATGGAAACAGAAATATAAAAATGAATGTGAAAACGGTTGGTCATTAACTCAATCACTATGCTTCCAATCACAGATTAACGACAATTACACACTACTCTAATCCAAATCCGACACGAATCACCCAACTAAGCGAAGGCTAATTCGGTCTTCAAAATTGCAGACTAAGCGAATGCAATGCACAAATTTAATCAGTCATCCACCATGCAGTCTAATCGACTAAGCGAATGCAATGCACAAATTTAATCAGTCATACACCGATTAGGCAACCAAGTGTATACCTAATCGCAGCCACACAACAGATTAAATATTGAGCCAAATCAGAGCAGCAGTATGACAATTAAAGTGTAAGAGTCTCATGAATAAACTACTTTAATCCTCTAATCCAACATGGCTAACCGACTAAGCGAAGGTTAATCATGCTATCATAATCACGAACTAAGCGAACGTAATACACCTATTCCATCTGATGTGTTCTATACAGATCGATCAACTAAGCGAAGATACAATCACCAATTGGGCAACTAAGCGTATACCCATTGCAAGAACACAGTCAGATTTCATAGAATGCCAGGCAGAGCAGAATAAACACAAGAACAGTCCAGGAAATCTCAAGGAAACAAAGTAATATCGCTCACGACCAACCAACTAACTTAAGCTAACATCAAATTAAATTAACACAATCGGACAAAATAGACAACATAGTGAACAGAAACATTAAACCGAACAATCCTAAGGCAAAGTGTTTAAACTAATTAAAATGCAACAAGTAAATAAGGAAACACTTGTCTAAAAATGAAATGCACATATCAACCAATGCGTGAACAAATGACAA
>CM050932.1:14852914-14865414 GCA_027742785.1 Vigna reflexopilosa
CCACCACCACCACCACCACCACCACCACCACCACCACCACTACCACCACCACCCACCACCACCACCACCACCACTCCACCACTCGCCCCACCACCACCACAACCACCACCATCACCACCACTACCACCATCACCACCACCACAACCACCACCACCACTACCACCACAACCACGACCACCACCATCACCACACCACCACTCCACAACGACCACCCCAACACACTACCACCACCACCACCACCACAATACACCACCACACAACTGCCGCTGCCACCACTACCACCACCACCACCACTACACCACCACCACCACAACTACCACCACCACCACCACCACCACCACCACCTCCCACCACTACCACTACCACCACCATCACCACCACTACCACCACTACCACTAACACCACCACCACCACCACCACCACCACCACCACACCACCACCACACCACCACCACCACCACCATAACCACAACCACCACCACTACCACCACCACACACCACCACCCCTCCACCACAACACCACCACACCACCGCCACCACAACACCACAACCATCACCACCCCCGCCACCACCACCACCACCACCACCACTAACACCACCACGACCACCACCACCACCACCACTACCACCACCCCACCACCACAACCACCACCACCACCACCACCCTCATCACCATAACCACCACCACCACCACCACCACCACTCCACCGTCCCACCACCACCCACCTCCACCACCACCAACACCACCACTACCACCACCACCACCGCCACCACCACCACCACTCCACCGCTCCCACCACCATGCTACCACCACCACCACAACACACAACCACCACCACCACCACTCACCACCACCACCACCGCCACCACCACCACCACCACCACCACCACCTCACCGCCACCGTCACCACCGCCACCACCAAAATCACCACCACCGTCGCCGCCGCCGCCACCGTCACCACTAACGCCACAACCACCACTACCACCACTAACACCACCACCACCAAACCACGACCACAACCACCACCACCACCACAACAACAACCGCCACCACCGCCACCACCACCACCACCACCATCAACAACACTAACACCACTATGACCACCACCACCACCACCACCACCAGCACAACCACAGCACCACCCCACCACCACAACCACAACCATCACCAGTCCCACCACCACAACCACAACCACCGCCACCACCTCCACCACATCCACCACCACTAACACCACCACCACCACCACCACCACAACCACAACCACCACCCTCTTCACTGCCATCGCGACTGCCACCACCATCACCGTCGCCAACAGCGACGCCGCCGCGACCACCACCACCACTAGAACCACCCCCACCGCCACCGCTGCCGCCACCACAACCACCATCACCCAACCACCACGACTGTTGTCGCCGCCGCTACCACCACCACCACTAATACCACCACCACCACCACCTCAACTGCCGCCGCCGTTGCCGGCACCACCACCACAACAACCACCACCACCACCACAATTACCAGTACCACCGTCGTCGCCATCACCACCACCATCACAACCACTAAGACCACCATGACCACCACCAGCACCACCACCCTCACCACCATAACCACAACCACCACCACTACCACCACCACAACAACCACCACCGCCGCTGCCACCACTACAACAACCACCACCGCCGCCGCCGCCACCACAATCACAACCACCACCACCCCCGCCGCCACCACCACCATCACCACCACTAACACCACCACGACCACGCCAACCACCACAACCACAACCACCACCCTCACCACCACAATCACCACCACCACCATCGTCGCCGCCTCCGCCACCACAACCGCGACAACCACCACCACCACCCCCACCACCATAGCCACAACCACCATCACCACCACTGTCACTCCCACCGTCGCCGCCACCGCCCCCGTTGCCGCCACCACCAAAACCACCACTACCACCACCACCACCGCCGCCGCCGCCACCACCACCACCACTGCCACCGCTGTCGTCGACACCAATGCTATCACCACCACCACAACAACCAGAACCACCACCACCATCACTGTCGTCGTCGCCGCCGACGCCGCCACCACCACCACCACCACCACCACCATCCCCACTGCCACCGTCGCCGCCGCCACCACCATAATCACCACCACCACCTCCACCGCCGCCGCCACCACAACCGCCACAACCACGACCACCACTAACACCATCACCACCACCACCACCACCACCTCCACAACCACGACCACAACCACAACAACAACTACCACCACAACCACTACCACCACCACAACAAACACCACCGTCGTCGCCACTACCACCACCACCACCACCACAACCACCACCACCATCGCTGCCACCACCACCAGCACCATCAACAACACTAACACCACCATGACCACCACTACCACCACCACCACCACAACCACTACCACCACCGCCACCACCACAACAACAACCACCACCACTCCCACCACCACAACCACAACCACCGCCACCACCACAACAACAACCATGACCACCACCACCACCACTACCACCACCACCACCACAACCATAACCATCACCCTCACCACTGCCACCGCGATTGCCACCATCATCACCGTTGCCAACAACGACGCCGCCGCGACCACCACCACCACCATAACCACCTCCACTGTCGCCGCCACCACCACCACCATCAGCACAACCACCATCACTGTTGTCGCCGCCGCTGCCACCACCACCACCATTAATACCACCACCAACACCACCACCACCACAACCACCACCACCGCCGCCGCCAACATAACCACAACTACCACCGTCGTCGCCATTACCACCACCACTACTGCAACCACCGTCGCCGCCACCACCACCACAACCCACCACCACCACCACCACCACAACTACCAGTACTGCCGTCGTCGCTGATCGGTGTCGCAACCCACACAAATTTAATGTGCAATTAGAAATGCAGTATAGCTAGGTATTGACTCCTAGGTCGTCTCTCAAGGATCAATTTTGCGGTTCAAGAATTAAGTTAGACACGAAGGCGGGGTTTTGTGAAAACGTTGTGGTGAATACAGATTAATAAAATCAAAATACTGAAGTAAGCAGAAATTCAAACACATATCTAAAACGGTTTTAAAGACAGACTGAAAACGGTTGGACATTAACTTAATTACCATGTTTCCCATCACCGATTAACAAAATAAAGTCGTTACTCAAACCTCTAATCCAACAGAGTTGACCGACTAAGCGACGGTTAATCTTGTTTTCATAAAAGCGAACTAAGCGAACGCAGTGTCAATGTCAAATCTGATTTACACCATACAGTTTCATCAACTAAGCGAAGATGTCACACCAATTAGGCAACTAAGCATATACTCAATTGCAGGTGCAAATACAAATATCACATTAACAAAGGTCAGAATAGCAAACATAGTTACGGTACAGAAATCTCAGGGAAATATTACAATATAGCTAATGCCCAACTGAATTAATTTAAGCTACCATGACAATCATATCACAATTACTGGACATCAACACTTTTACAAACAAATTATCTAACGCAGTTAAGAATAATTAAATGCAACACTAACTCAAACACATAAAAACAACTCAACCTATTAATTAAACTAAGTGAAAAAAGGAGAAATTAACAAGCCTATTTTCCTTCTAGTAATTTATGTGACCAAGGTGCAATTAACAAATAAATTAAAAGTCCAATTGGCCAAAGAAAACCTCTTGGCCGTGAGTTATGTTCCACCAAGTCCAACTTCAATTTCCACCTTCAATAAGCCACAAAATGTGTTGACTTCTTGTCCCATGTGCATCATTCTCCAAGGAAATTAAATTTGTCTTCAACAATCCCAATAAAAACATCCTTTCTCTCTTCCCATGCAGCAAAATTCGGACTCCACACTCCAAGACCCCAAATTGTCGAACCACCTTCACCTTTTGTGTATAATGTACTCCAAAAACCAAAGTGCAATTGAAAGATACCTTGAGTGCTTTAACCAATGTGCCATGTAAGCAAAGTCAAATGAAAAGAAACACCAAAGACCTCCTTTCTCATGTGCAATTCTCGGCAGAATACTCACTAAAGACAAAGCTCAAAGTGGAAACATTCCTTGAGTGAAAATAGCATCTTATGTGTTTGCCCAAAAGTGGTAAAAAATTAAATGCACCTTCTGTCTTCCTTCCAACCTCATTCTATTGTTTTCTTTCTCTACCATCAACCAACATTCACGTTTTCTTCCTCCCTTCTACCGAAACTAAACCCCAAGAAACCAAAGTTCAAATTGCAAATTAACACAAGAACAATAAACCCAAACTTCTACTCATTTGATCCAACTAAACCTTCTCATTTCTTCAAGCTTTTGGTAAAAACGAAAATCAAACTCCTAGCTCAAGGTCCAGCAACGTCCAGCCATGAGGAAATAGCACAAAGTTCAGCTCATAAAATGCTTCCACTCAACAAAAACGAAACACAAGAAGAAAGGGTCCAAACCTCAACACCCATACACCAACTCAAGCTTCCTTCACTCCAAAACCCATCAAGAACTTCATTTTCATGATTCAACCAAGAAAACTAAATGGAAAACCGTGAGTACTGCAGCAAAGAAGAAGGAAAACAGAAATAACTCTTCATTCAAACCAAAAACCCACTATTAAAATGCAAGAAGAAACCTCAAGCTCATACTTCCCACTTCAAAGAACAAGAAATAAAAGAGGAAATGGGACGGTTTATCACCACCAACAAGAAAAGACAACCAAGATTCAAGCAAGAGAAGAAGAAAATTGCATCTTTGTTCATGGAAATGTCCAAAACCGAGGCACCCAAGTCAAGCTCTCCATGAGAGTGTCATTACAAAACCCTAAGCCAAGAAAATGAAGTGTGTAGTGTGCCTCCCGTGTGTGGTCGGCCTCCAAGTCCTAAGTGCCGAGAATTCACTTAATGGGTGGGGTCCACCCCTAAAAGAAACCCTAGGGTTTGGTGGCAAGTGTCCCAGAAAGTTTGGGCTTCTACAAAATTGCCACTACAAAGGGCCCAATACACAAAATCTTAATTAAAGTTTCTAGAAAACTAAGTTACAACTTAAATAAAATTGAAATGACTAAATGAAGATTCTTTAATGACCACGCCACCTCCTAATGCTCCAAAAGATGTCTCCAAAATTTCCCTGCAACTAAAAATGCAATTAATCAGCTCAGAAAATTCAAATTAGCGAAAATACGAATTTCCGATCAAATTAAGCAGAATTAGGAAAAACGGGAAAATAATGGATAATTAAACACAATTCCCTGATTTATTTAACTGCAATAAACTAAATACAGTCAAGAAAATATCAACTCATCAGTCGCCACCACCACCACCACCACAACCACCACCCCCACCACCATAACCACAACCACCACCACAACCACCGCCGCCGCCCCCACCACCACTAACACCACCACCACCACAACAACCACCACCACAACCACCACCACCACAACCACAACCACCGCCGCCGCCGCCACCACCACTGCCACTGTCGCCGCCGCCACCACCACCACAACCACCACCACCACTACTATCACCACCATCACCTACACCACCACGACCATCACTACCACCAGAACCAACACTACCACAACCACGATTACCACCACCACCACCACCACAACCACCACTATGCCACAACCACCACCACAACCACCACCACTACCACCACCAGCACCACCAGCACCACTACCACAACCACCGTCGCCACCACCACGACCACAACCACAACACCACCACTACCACCGCTGACGACGACACCACCACCACAACCGCTACCATCACCGTCGGCGACAGCGACACTGCCGCCACCAACACCACCCTCACCCCCACCGCCACCGCCGCTGCCACCACCAGCACCACCAGCACCACCAGCACTACCACCACCACCACTAACACCACCACGACGACCACCACCAGCACCACCACAACCACGACCACCACTGCTACCACAACCACCACCATCACCACCACCACTAGCACCACAACCACCAACATCGCCGCCGCCGCCACCACCACCATGACCATGACCACCACCCAAACCACAACAACCACCCCCACAACCATAACACAAACCCCACCATCGTCGACACCACCACAACCACCTAACCACCACCCACATCACCACCAGCACTACCACTACAATCACCACATCCACCGCCATCACAACCACAACCACCGCCGCCGCCGCCACCACCACGACCACCACCGCCGCCGCCAACACCACCACCACTCCCACCGGCACCGCTGCCGCCACCACCACCATAACACCACCACGACAACCACCACGACAACACCCACCACACTCACAACCACCACCCCTACTACCATAACCACAACCACCAACACAACCACAACCACCGCCACCGCCATCACCACCACCATCACCACCACCACAAGCACCACCACTAACGCCACCGTCGCCACCACCATGACCACAACCACAACCACAACTACCACCACAACCAACACTGTCGCCGTCGCCACCGCCACCACCGCCACCACCACCACCACCACCACAACCACCACCACCGCCGCCGCCACCACAACGACAACCAACACCACCACCGCCGCCGCCACCACCACCACCACTACCACCGCCAACGACGACACTACCACCACAACCACTACCATCACCGTCGCCGACAATGACGCTGCTGCCACCACGACCACCCCACCGCCACTGCCGCTGCCACCCCCACCACAAGCACCACCACCACTACATGTACCACTGCTGCCGCCGCCGCCACCACCACCGCCGTCGCCACCACCACCACCACCGCCGTTGCCACCACCAAGATCGCCGCTGCCACCACCACCACCACCATCACCACCACTAACACCACCATCACCACCACAACCACACCCACAACCCCACCACCATAACCACAACCACCACCACAACCACAACCACCGCCACAACCACCACCATCCCACCACCACCACGACCACCACCACCACTACCACCACCACCACCACCGTCGTCGCCGCCACCACCACCACCACCACCACCACTACCTCCACCGCCGCGACCACCACCACAACCACTACAATCACCGTCGTAGAAAGCGATGACACCGCCACCACCACCATCCCCACCACCACAACCGCCGCCGCCACCACCACCACCACCACCCCCACCGCCACCACCACCACTACCAATAGTAAGATTGTGTGTGTGTTTTTGTATGTGTGCTTGTGTGTATGTGTGTGTAATATATCAGACTATATCCAGTCTTCTACGAGTTTTTCTCCTTGAAGTATTGCTATTTGTGTACGCTTATATCATTTTTACTCAATATTATGTTCTCACGAGTTACCATCAGTCTTCTGTTCAGGTAAGTGTTTTTCTATGAACAAAGGAATTAGTTTAGATCCATGTATTTATTTGCATAATATCGTGTACTAATTCTTAATTAAGAAACTTCTTTATGTTGATGGGATGGTTACATAAATAGGCCTCATGTGTGTGGGCTTCTTTGTTTGTTCGTGTTTGTACGTGTATGATTGGTTGTGTGTTTCTTTGTGTCTATGTGTTAGTAAGATTGTGTGTGTGTTTTTGTATGTGTGCTTGTGTGTATGTGTGTGTAATATATTTATTTGTGTGTAAAGTTGTGTGTATGTGTAAAGTTGTGTTTAATCTGTGTCCGTCTGACTGTGTAAATTTTCAAAAGCTAACTCTTGTTTTTTTACATGAAAATTGTTCAAACTTTATAACAATATTCACCACCTGAGCAAGTTGGGTGTGGGAGCGAACTTTCACTGCTGAAAGTATATGATTGAGACAAAATGGGAGGACCTATCTGCGCCAATGGCTGACTTCATGTTCCTCTATCTAACAGATACTGCTAGTGAAATGATAGTTTTCCTGGTTTGTGATTTTAGTTTTGTATATGGAATCTAGCTTCATATGTCTTACCTATATTGTAGCTATATCAGACTATATCCACTCTTCTATGAGTTTTTCTCCTTGAAGTATTGCTATTTGTGTACGCTTATATCATTTTTCCTCCATATTATGTTTTCAGGAGTTACCATCAGTCTCCATATTAGAGGTTTTGGGTGTGTTTGAATGTGTTTACACTTGTTCCCCATTGCTCCTCTGTTCCTTATGTTTTGTAGCTTCTTATCCAGATGTATCCTCTCTTTTCCTTGGCCCCATTACAACCATGAAAAGACCTTTTGATTTAAACATGCGTATGTGCTTGAGTGTTGATATTAGCTGCTTGCCAAGTCTATTTGTGTTTGCTTTCTTGAGTGCATTGAGTGACATTGATTTACCTTAAACACTTGAGAGAAACAATGATTGTGTGCATCTGTGAGGCTCTGTTGCTTTTGATTCATCTCTTGAACTGATTGACTGTTTTCCATGTACTGAACTGTTTGGATGATTTCATGAGTATCTACTTTCTTTACCTCTGTGTGGGATTCTGCCTATGCCTTTCACTGTCCAGATTTTGTGAGAATTGCGTAACTCTGTTTCTGTTTTGTGAGTCTTTGTTGTCTGTCTGTCGAGTCTGTGTCACCTCCCTGATGTTTGAGTAGTTCCCTGGTTTTCGTCTTCGTGTTGCCCAGGAGTGCAAAAGACTAAGTGTGGTCTATTTTGATGAGTCGTTATTTCTTGAAATGTATTTAGTTTATTGCACGTAAATAAACCAGGGAATTGTGTTTAATTATCTGATATTTCCCCGTTTTCTGAATTCTGCTTAATTTGGTTGAAAATTCGTAATTGTGCTAATTTGGATTTTCTGAGTTGATTAAGCGCATTTCTGGTTGCAAGGAAGTTGTGGAAACATCATCTGGAGCATTAGGATATGGCGTGACACATTCAAAGGCTCAACATTTAGTCATTTAGATTCTAATTAAAGTTGTAATTTCGTTTTCTAGAAGTCCTTAATTAGAATTAGGTGTTTTGGACCCTTTTAAGGGAAATTTTGTAAAAAAAACCCATGTGTAGGACATGTGTCTTTTAGGTTAGGGTTTTAAATTAGTTATGGACCCCACCTTGGGGAGGATTCTCGGTCTTATGAGGGGAGAATACCGAGCCACCAAAGGGAGCACTTCACTTTTGACTCTTCATTATTCATTTTGCTTTGCCATGTATGAACTCTCTCTTGGGAGCTTTGGTGTGCCCTTTCGGTTTTGAGCTATGGAATGACCAAGATCACGTTTTTCTTTTTCTCTTGCTTGCAACGATACTTGTTCTTGCTTAATGGAATGGAGATCTATAATTTCTCTTCTTATATTTTCGTTTTGAAGGTTGAGAGCTTGAGTTTTGAGGTTGTTCCTTGCATTTTCATGGTGTTTCCTTTGGTTGAATGAAGACCCATTTTGTATTTTCGTTTCCTTTTGCTGCACTTTGGATGTTTATGTTCAAGTTTCTTTGTTGAATGAAGAAGAATATGGTTCCCATTGAGTTTTGAAGTGAAGAGAACTTGAGTTTATGTATGGGTGTTTGAAGTTTGAACTATTTTCTTCTTGTGCTTTTGTTTGATGGTTGGAAGCAATATTTTGAGTTGGAACATTGTGTTGCTTTACCATGGCTGGACGATCTGCACTTGCAAGCTAGGGATTGGATTTTGTTTTCATCAAAAGTTTGAAGAAAATAGAGTTTGAAGTTGGTTTGAAGAAGGTAGACTTTGGGTTGTTGCTCTTGAATTATTTTGCAATTGAACTTTGGGTTTCTTAGGTGTATTCTCGGTATTGAGAAGTGGAGGAAAGAATTTGAAGGTTTGTGTTGGTGAGAAAACCGAAAATGAGGTTGGAAAGGAGAGAGAATGGTGCATTTAATTTTTTACCTTATTTGGGCAAGCACATGAGAGGTTCATTTTCATAGAAAGAAGATTTCCATTTTGGTCTTTGTCTTTTCCTTGTAATTCTGCCGAGAATGAGAATGTTTGGTGTGGTTTATTTCATTTGACTTTGCTTACATGGCCTTTGGTTTGAAGCACTTTTTGCAACATCCACCTTGTAGCTCACGGTATTTTGTGCCTTGGTTTTGGGAGTCCGAATTTTGCTGCATGGAAAGAGTGATGGCATATGTTTATTGTCTTGAAGATTGGAGCACATGGGACAAGAGGCCAACATATTTTATAGTCTATTGAAGGTTGAATTGAAGTTTGACTTTGGGGGACTATATAGCTCACGGCCAAAGAGGTGTTCTTAGGCCATTTTCATTTTCAATTTCTTTATTTGGTGCACATTAGGTCACGTGAATGTGTAGGAAAGAGCATGTGTGATTGTTTCTTTTATTTTAAATTAGTTTGCATAGTAGGATAGTTGCTTTTGATTTCTTTAATGTAGTTTCGCATTTAAACTAATTTAACTGTGTTAGGTAGTTGTTTGTAACAGTGTTGGTATTTAGAATTTTAATTTGTTTTAATGTTGTCTAAGGTTTCTAGTCGTGTTAATTCAATTGCCATGGTAGCTTAAATTAATTCAGTTGGTCATTAGCTATATTGTGATGTTTCCTTGAGATTCCTAAACTGTAACTGTGGTTGCTACTCTGACCTTGGTTAATGTGAAACCTGTATTTGCACTTTCAATTGGGTATACGCTTAGTTGCCCAGTTGGTGTTACATCTTTGCTTAGTTGATGTAACTGCATAGTGTAAATTAGATTTGACATTAACACAGTGTCCGCTTAGTTCGCTTTTATGAAAACAGGGTTAACCTTCGCTTAGTTGGTTAACTTTGTTGAATTAGAGGTTTGAGTCGCAACTTTATTTTATTGATCTGTGATTGGAAACATTGTGATTAAGTTAATGACCGACTGTTTTTATTCTGTCTTTGAAATCATTTTTTAATTCTGTGTTTAATTATCTGTTTGCGTCAGTGTTTTCATTTAATTTTTTCGCATTCACCACAAAGTTTTCACAAAACCCCCCCACTTCGTGTCTGACTTAATTCTTGAACCGCAAAATTGGTCCTTGAGAGACGACCTAGGAGTCATTTCCTAGCTATACTTCATTTCTTTAATGCACAATTAAATTTGGATGGGGTGCGACACCCATCAGATGGTTATAGAAACATGCCTCATGTGTGTGGGCTTCTTTGTTTGTTTGTGTTTGTGCGTGTCTAATTGATTGTGTGTTTCTTTGTGTTTATGTGTTAGAAAGATTGTGTGTTTCTTTGTGTTTATGTGTTATTAAGATTGTGTGTGTGTTTTTGTAGGTGTGTTTGTGTGTGTGTGTGTGTAATATATCTATTTGTGTGTAAAGTAGCGTGTATGTGTAAAGTTGTGTTTAATCTGTGTCTGTCTGTCTGTGTATAGTTTCAAAAGCTAACTCTTGTTTTTTTACATGAAAACTGTTCAAACTTTATAACCATATTCCCCACCTGAGCAAGTTGGGTGGGCGGCGGACTTTCACTGCTTCAAGTATATCATCGACCCAAAATTGGAGGACCCTATCTGCGCCAATTGTGGACTTCGTGTTCCTCTATCCAACAGGTACTGCTAGTGAAAAAATAGTTTTCCTGGTTTGTGATTTTAGTTTTGTATATGGAATCTAGCTTCATATGTCTTACCTATATTATAGCTATATCAGACTATATCCACTCTTCTATGAATATTTCTCCTTGAAGTATTGCTATTTGTGTACGCTTATTTCATTTTTCCTCAATATTATGTTTTCAGGAGTTACCATCAGTCTTTTGTTCAGGTAAGTGTTTTTCTATGAACAAAGGAATTAGTTTAAATCCAAGTATTTATTTGCATGATATCATGTACTAATTCTTAATTAAGAAACTTCTTTATGTTGATGGGATGGTTACAGAAATAAGCCTCTAGTGTGTGGGCTTCTTTGTTTATTCGTGTTTGTGAGTGTCTGATTGGTTGTGTGTTTCTTTGTGTCTATGTGTTAGTAAGATTGTGTCTGTGTCTTTGTATGTGTGTTTGTGTGTGTATGTGTAGTATTTTTGTTTGTGTGTAAATTTGTGTGTATGTATAAAGTTATGTTCAATTTGTGTCTGTGTGTCTGTGTAAAGTTTCAAAAGCTAACTCTTGTTTTTTTACATGAATATTGTTCAAACTTTATAACAATATTCATCACCTGAGCAAGTTGGGTGTGGGGGCGGACTTTTATTGCTTCAAGTATATGATCGAGCCAACATAGGAGGACCCTATCTGCGCCAATGACGGGCTTCATGTTCCTCTATCCAACAGGTACTGCTAGTGAAATGATACTTTTCCTGGTTTGTGATTTTAGTTTTGTATATGGAATCTAGATTCATTGTCTTACCTATATTGTAGCTATATCAGACTAAATCCACTCTTCTATGAGTTTTTCTGCTTGAAGTATTTCTATTTGTGTACGCTTATAATATTTTTCATCAATATTATGTTTTCAGGAGTTACCATCAATCTTCCGTTCAGGTAAGTGTTTTTCTATGAACAAAGGAATTAGTTTAAATCCATGTATTTATTTGCATAATATCGTGTACTAATTCTTAATTAAGAAAC